>JALIGW010000006.1:24943092-25165592 GCA_023053685.1 Diadophis punctatus similis
GGAAAGAAATCCCCTCTAAAATCCTTAAAGCCAGAAAAAGCTATACTTTTTTGATTGATGAATTTAAGAGATTAAATTTACAATATAAATGGGAAGCGCCAGTTGGAGTAGCAGTGAAATTTTCTGGAAAAAGATATCGGCTCAACACGATAAAAAAAGCTACTGAATTTTATGTCAACGTTCTAAAGGCTGATATATCCAAGATTCCAGAGGAAGGATGTATGAAAATAAAAGAGGAGGAGGAGGGGAAGCCACCTTTGATGGATCAAAAGGAAATAGATTCAAAAATCCAAAAGGAGTGCCTGAATCAGATAGCTGGGGAAAAGGAGATGGAGGTTTGGGAGTAGACGGGAGACGACTCGACAAATTTGAATTTATTGAACTATTAAAAGATGAACTATCAAGATACAAAACGATGTGATGTTGAAATATATTGGATGGATAGAGACTAATATGATTGTATTTTATCTTTTCCCTATCTAATGATTACTTATGCAATATTTAGTTAAGTTTTATATAATTTTGAGGTTATTTTTAATGTTGATAATATTAGATATATATAGTTTGTTGAAGATTTGTTTATTGTTTATTCTTCTTTCATTTTCTTTTTTTGTTTATTGAAGTTAGTGAATTAATTTAGAATAATATTATCTTATTAATATCATGATGAAATTTAATATTTGATGATCACTTATGTAACATTTAGTTAAGTTTTATCTTAGAGGTTATTTTTAATGTCAATAATATTAGTTTAAGATTTGTGTATTTTATATTTAGTTATTACTTATGTAACATTTACCTTGTATAAGATAGAGGACTGAAGGGAGGAGGTAGGAGGTTTGTTTGTTTGTATTGTTAAAGAGTTTTCTCTTTCTTTCTTTCCTTTTTTTTTCTTTTTTCTCTCTTTTTTGTATCTTTACTATTGTAGACAAATGCGATATATTAGCACTGTATAATTTGGAGTTGAAGTTTTTTAAAAATAGTGTTCTTTTTTTCCTTTTTTCTTTCTCTTTTTATTAACAATTTAAATTTATTATTATGCCCTGTATTATCTCTGGGAAGTCCGGGGGGGAGGTGGGGAGGGAAGGGGGTGGGTTTGGGGGGGGGAGAAAAAAACAAAAATGTTTGTACTTTATATTTAATATTTTGCTACTACTTATGTAAGTTTGTACTAATAAAACTTTTTTGAATAAAAAAAAAGATCTTGACCATCTGATTTTCAGTGACTTTTTCAGGCTTGTGTTCCCACCAGTTTGTAGCAGTATGGATGTTATAATTTTTGCATAAATTCCAGTGGATCATTTGTGCAACAGAGTTGTGTCGTAATTTGTAATCAGTCTGCGCGATTTTCTTGCAGCAGCTGAGCACATGGGCTACAGTTTCATCAGCTTCCTTGCATAATCTGCATTTAGCATCATTTGAAGATTTATCAATTTTGGCCTTTATGGCATTTGTACGAATTGCCTGTTCTTGTGCGGCCAGGATCAATGATTCTGTTTCTTTCTTTAAAGTACCAGATGTTAACCATAACCAAGTTTTTTCACTGTCCACTTTGTCTTTTATTTTTTCCAGAAATTGGCCATGTAATGCTTTATTTTGCCAACTCTCCATTCTTGATTTTATCACATTTTTTCTGTATTCTTGTTTCGTCTGTTGGACCTTCAGTAGATTTTTGTTCTTTACTTCAATTAATAGATGTTCTTGACTTTCTTTTAAATAATCCGCCAATGCATGCTTTTCTTCTTCAACTGTTTGCTTTACTTGTAGTAGTCCTCTGCCACCTGATTTTCTGGGCACGTAAAGTCTATCAGTGTCACTACGTGGATGTAAACTGTAGTGCATTGTCATTAGTTTTCTGGTGTTTCGGTCCAAAATGTCCAAATCAGCTTGTGTCCAGTTAATTATACCAGCCGTGTATCTTATGACTGGTATTGCCCAGATATTCATGGCCTTGATGGTGTTTCCACCATTTAATTTAGATTTCAAAATTTTCCTAACTCTGTTGGTGTACTCTCTTCTAATGATAGTTTTCACTTCTCCATGTCTGATGTTATCCAACTGCAGAATGCCCAGATATTTATAGGCTTCATTTTGATTGCATTTAATTAATTGGCCATTGGGCATTTCAATTCCGTCACATGTAGTGATTTTGCCCCTTTTCATAGATACAGTGGCACATTTTTCCATGCCAAACTGCATTGAGATATCTGTGCTGAATATTAGGACTGTGTTGGTCAGTGATTGGATTTCTATTTCTGACTTTCCATACAGTTTCAAATCATCCATATACAATAAATGTGAAATTTTTTCAGCGTCTTTGGCTATTTGGTATCCAAGTTTCATTTTTTTTAAGATTACTGATAGTGGGATCATTGCGATGATGAAGAGGAGGGGTGAAAGTGAATCTCCCTGAAAAATTCCTCTCTTGATATTAACCATTCCATAGTTCTCATTCCCTACTGCCAACACAGTTCTCCATTGTTTCATCGCTTTTTCAGTGAATGATGTAATATTTTTGCTGATGCCAATAGTTTCTAAGCATTTGATGATCCAGCTGTGTGGCAGTGAGTCGTACGCCTTTTTGTAATCAATCCAGACCATATTCAAGTTCGTTTTTCTGTTCTTACAGTTTTCTAGTATCATTTTGTCAATTAGGAGCTGATCTTTTGTGCCCCTGCTCCTTCTTTTGTTGCCTTTTTGCTCTACTGGCAAGATGTTATTTGTTTCCAAATAATCCATTATGTTATCTGCAATTATCCCGGTGAGTAATTTGAAGATTGTTGGCAAGCATGTTATTGGTCTGTAGTTTCCAGGTGTTGTTCCTTTAGTTGCATCTTTCTGAATCAAGTATGTTTTTCCAGTTGTCAACCATTCATCAATTTGACCATATTGTAGCATTTCGTTCAGTTGCTTGGCCAATATTGCATGCAAACTGGTCAGATATTTGAGCCAGAAACCATGTAATTGGTCATTTCCAGGTGATGTCCAGTTCTTTACTTTTTTTACTCGATTTTTGACCATCTCAGTTGTTATTTCTAATACTTGCATTTGCTTCTTGCCAACACTTTTCTCAAAGTCTTGTATCCACTTTGCTTCCTTATTGTAATCCTTTGCATTTTCCCACAGTTCTTTCCAGAATTCAACTGTGGCTTGCTTTTCTGGTTTTTCACTTTTGAAATTGTCATTTGCATTGAGGCTTTGGTAGAAACGTCTTTGATCTGATCAAAATTGCTGATTTTGCTTGTACTGAATGATTCTTGCATCATATCTTTCAATTTTTCTGGCTATTGCTGTTATTTGCTGTTTTACAATTTCAAGTGCTTCTTCAATTTTCCTTGTATCAAGCCTGTATCTTCTGGCTAATTGATCCATGATCTTGCTATTTTTTAGCCGTTGTTCATTCATATTTTTTAAATTGCTAGCATCTGTTCTGAGTTTTTTTATTTTTTGTTCCAGTCGAATTTTCCATTTTGGTTTTGATGCTTTTTCTGCCTTGCGACTAGGTGCTTTGTTTTTAAAACCTAGTTCATTAGTGACTATTGCAGCTGCACTGTACATTAACTGATTTGTTTCTAAGATGGATGCCGATTCAATTGTTGAAAGTACTGCATTAACCATTCTCATTATAGGTGCCAAGTTTTTCTTAGGCACAGTTTTTAATGATGGTAAACGTTGCCTTTCCTCATTAGACAGTATATGCTCCATGATTTTGTCCTTCAATTCCTTTTGTTTTTCAGTTAGTTCATCAATTGATTCAATCATGACTGTTTCTGGTAGTGGTGCTATTACTTCTCCACTAACAGTTTCTTCTGTTGGAAGCTCCAGTGTGATGTCTTCAGTTGTTTTGTGAGTTTCCGTTGTTTCCACTGGTGGTGTTATTTTTTTAATTTGGCAATTTGTCTGAATTTTCTCAAGTTCAATTTCACTGAACACATTATTTCGTATAATAAATCGCCTTTGATCTGCTAGTCGTTGTTCGCTAACATTTGAATCTGGATATTGTTGTTTCCATAGTTCATGCATTCGCTTCAAATAACCTCTTCTTTCTGGCTCTGAGTTGTAATAACAGGCCATTATGGCACGATTTTCATCTGCACTATATTTTTGTCGTTTTGTTGGCTGGTCCACTTGTAGCCCACTTGTCGACGGATGTCCAGGGACCTCAACATCCGCCGCGGCCCTTGTTAACACGCATGACGACTGATGCGGTATAGAATTTTTCTTCATTTGTTTCACCATGTTATATGGGTTGGCGAGTTTTTTTTTATGAGGCCAAGTTGCCAACCTGACCCCAACCCTCCTCCTTTCTCATCCGGGCTTGGGACCGGCAACGGCAGAATGGGGGGGGAAGCAATCTAACTGCCTCTTGATGGCAAAAGGCAGGATCAGGGATGGGGGGGAGAAGGAATCTAACTGCCTGTTGATGGCAAAAGGCAGGATCAGGGATGGGGGGGAGAAGGAATCTAACTGCCTGTTGATGGCAAAAGGCAGGATCAGGGATGGGGGGGAGAAGGAATCTAACTGCCTGTTGATGGCAAAAGGCAGGATCAGGGATGGGGGGGAAGCAATCTAACTGCCTCTTGATGGCAAAAGGCAGGATCAGGGATGGGGGGGAGAAGGAATCTAACTGCCTCTTGATAGCAAAAGGCAGGATCAGGGATGGGGGGGAGAAGGAATCTAACTGCCTGTTGATGGCAAAAGGCAGGATCAGGGATGGGGGGGAGAAGGAATCTAACTGCCTCTTGATGGCAAAAGGCAGGATCAGGGATGGGGGGGAAGCAATCTAACTGCCTCTTGATGGCAAAAGGCAGGATCAGGGATGGGGGGGAGAAGGAATCTAACTGCCTCTTGATGGCAAAAGGCAGGATCAGGGATGGGGGGGAGAAGGAATCTAACTGCCTCTTGATGGCAAAAGGCAGGATCAGGGATGGGGGGGGAGAAGGAATCTAACTGCCTCTTGATGGCAAAAGGCAGGATCAGGGATGGGGGGGAGAAGCAATCTAACTGCCTCTTGATGGCAAAAGGCAGGATCAGGGATGGGGGGGAGAAGGAATTATTATTATTATTATTATTATTATTATTATTATTATTATTATTATTATTATTATTATTATTATTATTATTATTATTATTATTATTATTATTATTATTATTATTATTATTATTCAATATTTATATAATATATGTTATACAAATATATAAGACAAATGAATTGAAAATTATATAAATATAAATTGTCAATATAAAATTGCTGTAAGATAATCATAAGGTTTTACAGCTGTATGCGCTTTTTATGTTTTTTATGTTTTTTATGTATTTATTGTTGTCTTTTTCTTTTTGTATGTTTTTAAAATGTAAATAACTTAATAAAAATTATTTTTTAAAAAAAAATAGAAATAAACAGACTTACTCAAAACATAACTTTATCAAATAATTGCAATTCACATTAATTTCCATTTCTCCGATAGTTACCTTCACTGCCCATTATGGCTCTGGTCAACTGTGACTATGTTATTGACACCTATGCCACTGCAGTAATCCCTACTAATATTAAGTATAATGCTAATCAGTTTGGGTACAGCATGCCAAGGTTGCAACCCAAACTCAATTTTACTCCAGTGAGGCTCACACTGTTCTAGAGAAGTCATCAGCTCTTTAGAGATTACCATGGTAGACAATATTCTGCTATTTGCATTTACCAATTAGTCATTATATGTGGTATATCTATATTCACACATACATTCCAAAACATATTCCTGTGTAAAGAAAAGTGAATTTTATTAGTCCACAATCTTCAAGACTAAATGGTTAAATGAATTATGATTATTTCATAAGGGCACTTTTTATCAGAAATGTGTATCCGATGTGTATCAAGAGTTAATGGAATCAGATTAAGCCCATTTGACTACTTTGACTACTACCTATTCCTTTTGCTTCAATAGGTCTTGCTACTCTGATATGTAATCCCAAAACAACACTGTCACTGTACTGTAAATCAGAAACACTGTATCAGATTATGAGGCCAGTTTTCCCAGCAGTAATGCCTTCCAAAAGATATGGAGTTCTACTTAAGTATTAATGAACTCATGTTCTTGGAGAGACCTATATCAGAAAGTAATCAGATTTTCTGGAAACATTTGTAGGCTCATCTGTATGTTTGGTTTGCCCTGATACAAAGTTACCTCATTATTTGTCAGAAACATGGATTCTTAACCCATTGGTCACCATGACCTTTTTTTGTTTGTTTTGTTCCACAATAAACTCTTGCTGGTATAAATGGTTCTGTGTGGCCGAGCTCTGGTGTTCCACTTGATTGCAGGCAACACCTCCAATTTGGTTAATGTTCATGGCTGTGAACACCCCTCTTTCCCTCAAATCACTGATAGTTACTTCCATCCAAGATTCTAATCCAGAGTTGATCAGAACAGCTGAGTGGGAAAGAAAAGAGTTGGAAAAAACGTGCCATAGATTGCAAGAAAAGTGATGAGGAAAGAAAGAGAATTGTTCCTTTGTTCTCCAGTTTCACGGAGCATCACATCATGGCATGAAGAACTTAACCAGAAGAATCACAGATCTTCTGCTGCCTATTGATATCAAAGAAGTCATTGATGATCCATTTTCTTCTCTGCTCTTCTTCTGCTTCATACTGAACTTCTTTTCTGTTTTATTGTTAAGACAAAAAAGCTTGGAAGTGCTTTCTTTAAGCCAACATAATTTAAGTTAGCTCCTAAACTGGATAACAACACATTAGTGCTGCTATAAAGAAGCGCTTGATGACAGCCCAACCCATAATTTATATCTAATGCTTAAATTATCTCTGTTCACTGATTACATATTTACTTGATCTGCTTGGACTTATGGTACTGTATGTCTGTCTTCAAACTACAAGCTGAACTATTATGTTGCTAAGAAACCCAACTGATTTGTCTGTTCCTAACTTTCCAGATAGTTAATTGTCTAATCTTTCATTTTCTCTGAATCTGTGCTCCAGGGCATGCTGCAAGTTGAGTGTCCAGCTTGAAAGGTGGCCCAACTTTTGAAATGTGAAACTGTGATTTGGGAATAGAGTAGTCTGGAATAATTTGTAGCTGCCCTTCCCTGTTATTGTTTTATTTCTCCTCTTGGAGTTTCCAATAAAAAGGGTTATATAATGAAGGTACTGTTTGGTTATGTGATGAAAGTAATAAAATTGGCTTTGTGAAAGCAAGATAAGATTGAACAAAATAATTTAGTATCCAAAGAAAAGCTATTATTAGCTGATGAATTCTGAATTGTTTGGGGAAAGAAAGATGAACAGGATTACCATCTGCTTAGATAGGAGGAAAAGGAGAGACCAACCTTTATTTGAGAACCCCTGAGCATTGATGGAAAAAAAGGAAGGGCACTTGGAGTAGACAGGGCAATTAAAATCGCTCTTACTACAGAGTCATGCCATCTGGATCTATAATCCCAGAATAAGTATCATTATTAGTATTGCCTTTGAGACTAATTTTATGCATGTTTTTCCTAAAAAATATTACCCATGGTTTCAACTTGAAAATAAGTTCATCTTTGTCTACCTTTCTTGCCTACACACTAAAATAATTTTGGTTATGTATGAAATAGTTTTAAAGAATCTGTTAATTTTATCTAAGTTATAAATAGGCTTCTTTTGCCTTCGCAATTTTCTGAACAATAGACTTCATTTGAAAATATTCCTGCCTTTTTAATCACAATAATTTTATGTTGAGACCTAACCACTTTCTTTTTCATATTTTAATTTTTTTTACTGCTTATTGTCTCACTGAGTGATATTTAGTAACAATACTGTGGCATATTTACAGAGCGTTAACAATTCCTAATTTATAACCCTGAATCGGTTCTTTAAATGATTGCTCTGATTTACTTGCAGAACAAAAGCTAATTTCTTAGTGATATTAGTTTAATCAGATGAGACTAAAAACTGCAAAGTGGTTTGAACCATAGAGCAAAAGCTATAGAGAAAATTTGAACATTATGTATATAATTTCACAGCATTCATCACATAATTTGCAGCTGGAAAGCAAATTTTATTTTGCATACCTAGCTCTAAAAACAAGTGGCAAATGACTCACAAATAGCATTGCACTAAATGTAAACCTGTTATTCATTAATGATCTATAATGTTTTAAAAAGAGGACCATATTAAGGTGTTCTCATTATTTCTATCCTTTTTCTCCCTTAAAAAAAGGTATTTGTACAATTGACATTTTGAAATATGCAAATTGATTAGAAAGTACAAGTTTTCATTTTTGCCTGGGCAAAAAGGAAGAATTTCAATTAAAAGTTAATACATATGTCTGCCTCTGAAATCAGAAGGCCTAGATCAGTGTTTCTCAATCTTGGGTACTTTAAGAGGTTTGGATTCAACTCCCAGAAATCCCTAGCTAGTTGTGCTGGCTGGGGAATTCTGAGAGTTGAAGTCCAGACATATTAAGGTTGAGAAACACTGGCTCAGATGATCAGTTATCACCCACGCGGATGAAAATGAGCTGCTTCTATAAGTATATATAAATATAATGACAGCATTGACTGATACAATATGAATAGTTCTTGATTTACAACAGTTTGTTTAGTGAGCATTCGAAGTTACAGTGACACTGAAATAAGTGACTTATAACTGTTTTTCACACTTATAACCGTTGCAACATCCCCAGTGTCATGTGATCCCAATTCAGATGTTTGCCAACTGACATATATTTGTGACAGTTGCAGTGTCCTGGGATCATGTGATCAGCTTTTGTGACATTCTGACAAGCAAAATAAATGGGGAGGCCAGATTCACTTAATAACCATGTTACTAACTGAACAACTGCAGTGATTCACTTAACAATTGTGGCAAGAAAATGGGGAAAAACTGACTGAATGGGGAAAAAACTGACTGAACAAATGTCTCACTTAGTAACAGAAATGTTAGGCTCAGTCATCGTCATAAGTTGAGGAATCCCTGTAATAGTGGGCTGGAGTCAAGCAGAACTAAAAGCATTGGATAGGAAGGCAGAAAAATAATGACAATGAATCATGTCCTTTATCCATGCAGTGATGTTAACAGACTACTTACCCAGGAGCATGTTGCAAGTATACCAGATACAAAAAAAGAAAAAAGGGCATTGGAAGGATGTCTGAAGGACAATGAAGACAATGCACTGAAGATAATATACCAATAGTAATAGGCCCCTTGGGTGCAATCCTGAAACATCCAAAACATCATTTGAACATTATTGACATTGACAAAATCCCTATCTGTCAATTGCAAAAGTAGCTTTATTTGGAACAGCTTACATCTTTGACAATACCTCTAATATCATAAAACATCAACATCTGCCTATCCCAGGTCCTTGGGAAGGACTTGATAAGTGAACAAAAATGCCAAATCCTGTGTAAACATCTGGCTGACTGTATGATCAATATAATAATAATTTATTAATATATTGACTGTGTGACTGTAACTTGTTGCTTGCATCCTTACGATTTATATTGATTGTTTCCTAGTATGATCTGATTGCTTATTTGTACCCTATGACTATCATTAAGTGTTGTACCTTATGATTCTTGACGAATATATCTTTTCTTTTTATGTACACTGAGAGCATATGCACCAAAGACAAATTCCTTGTGCGTCCAATCACACTTGGCCAATAAAGAATTCTATTCTATTCTATTCTATTATTAAATACATTATTTAAAAGATCTATGTTCAAATATCAATGTCTAGGCCATCTAACTATTGAAGTACAGTATATTTATATTAAAAAAATCAAATACTGGACCAGTTTATGCCTTCAGCTTCCAGCTGGTCATGATGTGATCTACAGTTTGATGTGGAATCCTGCAGTCATACTGATGGGAGGATACTATGCCCCATTTATACAGAGAGTCCCAGCAGACACCATGTAAGGTGTGAATCTGATTCAGGATTGTCCATTGCTGATGGGAATTTTTTCTTCTAACTGGGCGTTCAGTGATCCATTTGGCTTTCTATTGGGAATTGATGTTAAAGTTGATTTAAAAAATCATATTAAATTGATGTTCTATTGGGTTCTACTAATCTAGTTGAAATGTTAATTTATATTGCTAGTCCATTATGATATGCCATATGCTAAATAAATAAGTATTATTAAACTTGTATGATTTTTGACACACAATGAAATAAATTCTAATTAAATAAAATTTAAAAATAAATATATTAGTTAATAAATAAAGGATGGCAAGTGTGATGAGGTGAGAAAGCTCAATCCCCCTCAATTGGTGAATTTAATTTGAAATTAAAGCTGAAAAGTGGTTGGATATTTCAAAAAGACAACAATACAAACTATAGATCAACCATGAAGTACTACAGGACAGCAATATACGGGGTTTGGAATCACCTTCATGGTGACTTGATAGTATTGAAAATCTATGGAGACAACTCAGACAAATTGTTTATGCAAAGACCTAAAAGTATTGTTGACTTCTGCAAGAAACTATGAGAAAAATGAGAAAAATCCCTACTTGATTATAAAAACATTTGGGAGCTATTTTTTATGCGGTAGATTTGGAATCCAAACTTTTTCACCTGCTACATTTACTTTTTCTTTTCCTTGAATCTGGAAAGAACTGCTTTTCAATAGTAAACATGTATTTAGATTTGCTGAAAGATGTTATATTTAACCTGGAACCATCTAAGTTACTAAGGTGCTATCTAAATAACTGTGCTATTCATATAGGAATTTATTGAAACATGTAATTTGACCAATAGTACCATTTTTCCTCCCAGTAAGGATTATATGGGGAACTTATCTGTTTCCCAAAGTAGCAGGAGCTGGATGGTGATTCCAGAATAGTCAGTGGAAAATCTTTTTAATCGTTCTACCATTTTAGGCTCCTATGTTCTATGATAGCTAGTGTCAGGGAGAACGATTAGTAGTAGAAGATGATTTTTTTTTTAACCAAAGAGAAAAAACAGTGGATATATGAAATACGAAGATGAGTAGCAATATAAATGTACGTGACAGTGTCCATTTGCTGTAATGCTATAACTGCAATTTAAACCAGAAATTAAATTCAGTTGATTTTGTTGTCAGATGTATGTTTTAGCATTTCAAGTGCTTTTAAAAACAGCCAACCTGAAGCATATTTAAATGCTGGAATGTGGAATATATGTGGAATATTAAAAAATTCAGAAATAAAACTAACACAATATGTACCAGGTTACCTCCGGGACCGCATCCTACCTCATACTTCCCTTCGACCGGTTAGGTCCCACAGAGTGGGTCTCCTCCAGGTCCCATGAACCAAACAATGCCCGCTGGCGGGGCCTAGGGGGAGGGCCTTCTCTGTGGGGGCCCCTGTTCTCTGGAACCAACTACCCCCAGAGATCCGAATTATCCCCACTTTGCTGGCCTTCTGAAAAGCCATTAAGACATGGCTCTTCCTGCAGGCGGGGGGATTTGAGACCATTCACATCTTAGGTGTCCCCCACGTATGTATGGTTTTGTATATTCTTTTAAATTCTTTTTTAAACTGTTATTAAATTATTATATTGTTTAGTTGTTCTTCACATGTTGTACGCCGCCCTGAGTCCCCATGGAGTAGGGCAGCATATAAGGACACTAAAATAATAAATAAATAAATAAATAAATAAATAAATAAATAAATAAATAAATAAATAAATAAATAAATAAATAAATAAATAAACAAATAAACAAATAAACAAACAAATAAATATGCATTTTGAAATCTCAGCTTTTGCCTCTAAATCTGAGAAAATTCCAACTTTCCAGATTCACTGGGGGAAAAGTAGGAAGCATTTTGTAAAAGGCTACTCTTGAAACAATTCTGCAATGATCTTAAATCATTTTCTCTTCAATGAAAACTTTTACTGTGAAAAAATACAGGGGGAAATGACATTTTTTGTTCAAAAAAAGAAAAAGAAAAATGTATAAAATTGCTAGTTGTTGCAGATGTGGGCCAGATTTATGTCTCTGCCACTTGTGTAGACAATGCTATATTTCTTAAAGCAGTTATTTAAAAAGTAATTTCAGATGAAAAGTAAGAATGGCTTCAATACTATACTCAAAAGTTCTGTACCCAAATTCCAATTTATAGCTGGAATTTTATTCTTTGAGGTGACTCCACCCCAAATACATAACTGTTAAGAGGCATTTTCAGACCAAAGGGGCTCTCTAGCATGGAAATGAATGGAAAGACCTTCATGTGTGACATGTACTGCATATACTCTGCATATAGAGAATTTATGTAGCAGTGTCCAATAGCCATAAATATATGCAAATAAAGTTTGACGTTCTTTTATCATTGTAGCTCCTACTTCCAGAGAGGCAAGCTGCCACTGAAATGGAATAATTTATCTCTCCAACAGTGTGATAGGCTGCAATAATAGCAAAACAAAACAAAGCTCTTGTTGTGTCTTGGGATCTGCATATTAGCTGGGAAGTCTTCCCTTTAGTCCACTCTATTGACAAAACAAGTAACTGCTGATTGGTCCTTTTTCAAGCCAGGGCTACCCTATATAAACCACAGTCACACCTGAGTATTTGCTGCTGTTGATCACTGTAACCAATAAAAAGCTGAGGTCACTCAACCCGTCTCCTGCCTCTTCAATATGAGAACCTAACAGCTCTGACATACATTGTTCTTTTATTTCTATTTATATCCTTACTGCGGCTCTCTTTGTAGCACTAGGTCCTCATGGATATTTTAAATATTTGAACTGTGGCTTGTGTGGATGTTAACTATAAAAACCAGGGTTAAACATATTTTGCCATTGATTTTTTAAAAAATTGCTATCAGAATCACATGCATCCTAAATGGAATGTTGCACAGATTGAGATAAAATTCATGGAAAAGAATAGAAGTACAAAAGAAAAATATTTAGCAGAAGCAGATTGAAGGTCTTATACCTTTGCAAAGAATATACTGTATTTCCCTGAAGAATTTCTTTAGCAGCACCAGGCAAGAAATCATACACAAGAAGCAAAGTTCAGTGGAGAAAGAGAAACCATGTGTTTGATAGTTGCTTCATCTTAGATTGCTGGTTCAAGATGAAACAATACATGTAGATAATATCTGCTTTAATTTGCATTTACATTTTGTGGCATGTTTCCAAAAATTTTCTTTGTGCACCATCATTCTGCCCACTTTGATCTAGGCATTTTCTTTTAGTTTGTTTTCTGTTTTACAATAAGTAACCACATTATGTCACTATGGTTATCGATTTCTAAAGGGCTATTGATGTACATAGCACATTACAGAGTTCAGATGCAAGAGTTTGGTTTCTTGTCCTTAATGAATTTACATTCTGAATGGTGACTGTGGAAGGCATCAAAGGCATCAAAGGAAAAAAGAGACAATGATGCCAGTAGTTCTTCATACTTTTAAATATGGGAGGAAATCATTACTGGAAAAAAATTCTTTACATAGCCCCAAGGTACCAAATGATGGCATTTTCAAGAGGAAACAATTAATGTCATTTGCACAACAAAAAGCCAGGTTGTACATTATGACTTCAAAAGTTCCTGGAGAGGCTTTGATAAAGCAATCTATGAAAGGCACAGCACAACCTCTGTTACCATGTAGCCCTGCAAGTCCTTTGTAGTTGATGCAAGAGGGCTCCAAGTAATGTGATGACTTTTTGGATGAAGAAGCTACAATCCACTTTGCTCTTTTACAAATACTGCAAAGAACATTACACATTATTTGAATGCAGAACATTTCCTAAATGTATAAGCTTATGCCAGTTGTTTTTTTCAACCTTGATGTGTGGACTCCAACTTCCAGAATTCACAATACTCTAGGTACCTTCATGAGGCAAAGTAGCTGGCCCCAAAAATGGTCTTTTTAGTAGTCCACCCATATATGGAATGCTTCTCTTAAGACATTTCCATAAGACTTGCCTTACAATGTTTCTGATGCTATGTGAAAATTTATTGTACAATTATATAAATCCTTTTAAAGTTGGACTGTATATGCTGTTATGAATTGTTTTTATATTCATTCATTTATCATCATATTTTCTTACAAATCTTACACTGCTTAAAAAACTTTGGTGGTTGGGTCATTCCTTCATCTGGAACGAGGAGATGTCACTCCCTTCACTTGTTACCTATTTTGGGGCATGTCAGGAGAAGTGGGGAGATCTATTTTTAAATCTCTTTCCCACCCACTCTTTAGTGAAATGGATAGGACCATCCTCTCACCTGTTTTACTGGAAAGCACCTACCATCACTTAGATGAGCTGAAGCACAAAATCTCTATCCTGCTTTACTTTACTACCTACTGAAAAGATCTGAGGCTGCAGCTGATTTGTGATATTGGTGGAATGGATGCTGCTCAGTAATGCATACCTGCACCCTCCTAACACATTGATCAGAAATTTCATGACCAGGTGTTGACAGATGGTTAACTGCATAGATTGGGCCATCTGTCATATTTCATCTCCTGCTTTAAGGAAAGCAATTAATGGTTGTTTTTCAACAATAAACCAATTGTTTTCAACCAATTGTTGACAGGTGATAGCAAGGGAAGTCACCTGTTGCTTTAAGTTGTCCTGCATTAAATCACACTAGCCTTGTTGCTAGGCAAGAATAAAGCTAAAAATGAAGGCAATACAAAGTATGCTGACATACATTTGTCTTGCCTCATTGATTGGAGGAAAATACATGGCAGCAAAAAAGGGTCCCTACATGATCTAAAAGTACATGATCTAAAAGTATGCACAATTATTTACTGTAATTCCTGTCTCCACTTCATACTTTTCTAATATCTTGTGCAAGGTTAGAGGGAGCCGAGGTGGCGCAGCAGTTAGAGGCAGTACTGCAGGCCACTTTAGCTGACTGTGATCCGCAGGTCAGCGGTTTAAATCTCACCGGCTCAAGGTTGACTCAGCCTTCCATCCTTCCGAGGTAGGTAAAATGAGGACCCAGATTGTTGGGAGCAATATAAATATACATTGCTTACTGGTGTAAACAGCTTAGAGAGTGCTTGCACTGTGAGGCGGTATATAAATGTCACTAATAAATAAATAATAAATAAATAAACAAATATTTTTGCTTTACCAAAACTGGTCATTTCTTTCTAGGCAATGTAGCACAGACAAAGCTTGAGTTAATCTTGTTTACTTCATTAGAAAAAGAATTTTAAATTTTAGCATGCATTTTTACAACCCAATTTGCATTATACATGAGAAATCACAAATTGTCAATCTGATTCATTGTGTTATAACTTAAAAATTACAGGCTTTTCCCGTTGCTAATAATTATTTCAGCTTCCAGCCCTGTCACTCTTTGCCACTTTATTGTGCTTTGATTTTGCTCTTGTGATAACGATGGCACAACTACACTGAACAAGATTTAAATTAAAGTCTTGTGGACTGCAATATACAGAATGTAGGCAGACAGAAATTGTGGGTCAGTGCTAGGATTTTGTGTTTAATATGTGAAGGAAACTAATAGCAACTAATAACTTTATTCACAAAGTGTCATTTCTGTCTATACTGTATATACAATGCATGGGATGGTTGGGATGGTCTGGACCAATGGTCCTGGATTTAAGGGAAGAATGATTTCATCAATATGCTGCTTAATCAAATAGTGCTGCCAGAGCCTGCAATGTGAAGTACATTTATCTGTGAATAAGTCTCACTGAAAACAGAGGCCTGCACTGCATCTGGAAATTGCCTTGGTTCTCTCCTTATTGTTTTCTATAGCTTTCTCAGCAATGTGTCACTGTTGAGTTGTTTTGACTGCAACTTGTGTAATTTCATCACTAGGTTTGATTCGGCTGTATGCCAAACATTTTAAAACAAATTTTAAAATGTTATATTTTACACAAAACATGCTTTTCTGCACTAAACATACATGCTCATGCAGTATTTATTTTTGTGGCATCTACAGTATCAGATTTTATTTTTCCATGAGTTTTCTCTTGGCTCAGTTGACCTTTTGCAGTAATTGATTCTTACAAGTTAACATGCATTCTTTTATCATATCTGATAGTTAAACACTATTCCTAAAGACAAGTATTAATCTATTGTACTTTTTTTGCATGCTAAGCATAACGATTTGCTCCATGACTGACTGAAGCATTATTTTCTTTCCTTATTTGTATGAGTTCCAAGGGAACACAATATTATTCAAAGTGAGGAGATGTCAAGTGTTATATATCTACCGTATTTTTCGGAGTATGAGATGCACCGAAGTATAAGACTAAGGTGACCAGACGTCCCGCTTTTGGCGGGACAGTCCCGCTTTTTAAACATTTGTCCCGTGTCCCACCGCGGTTTTAAAAAGTCCCGCTTTTTGGAAAGAATGCCCGACAAGCTAGGCAGGGCATTCTTTCCAAAAATCGGCCTCCGATCATTTCCGAAAAACAGTCCTTTGGAGCCGGCGCTGATTGGTCAGAGCAGAGGCAGTCATAGAGTCTACTGTTCTGACCAATCAGCGGCGGCTTCACATCAGGCAGGGAGCGTTTAAAACTGCTCGCCGCCACCACCACTGCCATTAGCAGAGTTTGTTTGTCGCGGAGGAACTTTAAAAGCTTTCCTCGTCGGAGTTTTAAATCTGTGCTCGCCGCTGCCGCCGCCATTAGCGGAGTTTGGCGCAGAGGAGCAAAGGGAGTCCCTGGTTGGAGCCAGCGAGGACCGAAGCCCTCGCGAGGGGAAGGTAGGTGCGGGGCTTCCCTTCCCTTCCTTCCCAGGCCTGGCCTTTCACCCGCCCGCTCTGCCGGGGTGTATGTGTGAGGGTGTATACACCCTCACACATATACCCCGTGTATATTATAGTTAAGCAATCCACGCCGCCACTCGAAACCCCCTGCCGCCGTTCCTGCCACCGCCGCTGCACACCGCCACCCCCTGCCGTCCCCGCCGCCATTCCTGCCGCCGCTGCACGCTGCCACCCGCCGCCACCATTCCTGCCACTGTTCCTGCTGCCGCTGCACGCTGCCGCCCCCGCCGCCATTCCTGCCTGAAGCCTGCCGCCGTTGCTGGCCGCCGCTGCCCGAACCCCCCCCCCCGCCGCCTGAAGCCTGCTCCCGAGGCACCTGAGGAGCTGCCGTTGCTGTCTGAAGCGAGCTGCCTGACAGGTTAGAATTTTTTTTGAAAATTTTTTAACGGTTTTTTTTAAAGGTTGCCAAGTGGAGGAGGAATTCTGGGAGTTGAAGTCCAAAAGTTTGAAGACCCTTGCACCCCCTTGGCAAGTTTAAGACTTATGGACTTCAACTCCCATTTCTGAACTAGCTTGACTGGAGGAGGAATTCTGGGAGTTGAAGTCCAAAAGGGGGACTTGCCAAGGGGGTGCAAGGGTCTTCAAACTTGTGGACTTCAACTCCCAGAATTCCTCCTCCAGTCATGCTAGCTCAGGAATGGGAGTTGAAGTCCACAAGTCTTAAACTTGCCAAGGGGGTGCAAGGGTCTTCAAACTTGTGGACTTCAACTCCCAGAAGTCTCCAGCCAGCATAGCATAGCTGGCTGGAGAATTCTGAGAATTGGAGTCCACAAGTCTTAAAGTTGCCAAGTTTGGGGACCCCTGCTTTAAAAGGACCATCCTTTAAATTTTGGTGTCCTTCCTCCGAGAGAGAGTCAGAGAGAAGTGGGGAGAAGTAGGTCAAGAGACTGAGCACCACCGCCACTTGCCTTGTTGTTACTGCAGTCTTTCCTGGAAATGTTCATGTTCATGATCCCCCTTGTCCCCATTGGTGGAAAGCTGCCACTGTGCTTTTTATAAAATCCCTTGGTGGAAACCATCAGGAGCTCTGAGCTGGTGTAGAAAGGGGAGGGGGTCAGCTGTGAAGAAGCAACTGCCTTCCTTCTCTGAAATTCACCTCTGGAGTTGATGTCCACAGGTCTTAAAAGTTGCCAAGGTTGGACACCCCTGACTCTAGTTATCAAAAGTCTTGTCAGGCTCAAAACCAAAAATGTCACAGGGTGATTCTTTCCTTGTGTCCAATCACACTGACTTTGCCAATAAAGAATTCTATTCTATTCTATTCTATTCTATTCTATTCTATTCTATTCTATTCTATTCTATTCTATTCTATTCTATTCTATTCTATTCTATTCTATTCTATTCTGTTTTATTTATTTATTTATTTCATAAATACATAAATTTTCTTGAATTTAGCAGACAGTACTCGTATTAGTTAGTATTTAACAATAACAAGTTAGTATTGTTATTATTTAGAAAGAAATATAGGATTAAAATTAAAATAATTTTTAAAATATAGTTACTTTAAAACAATCAAATTAATTTAATTTATAAACTAACAATAAAATATGTTCATGTAATTATGTACCTACTTACTGTGTTTTTAAGCAATATGTATATAATAATTTATAATATAATTTTAAATTATTATTTTTAGATTTTTAACAATGAGTAAGAAAAGAGGATGCAAATTCAATGATGATCTAAGAAGTGAATTTCCTTTTATTAAAAAAACCAAAAGCGATCACATGGTAAAATGTGAGACATGTAATGGTGAATTTTCTATTTCTCACGGCGGGAAGAATGATATTTCAAAGCACTTGGAGACACAGAAACATAAAAGATATTTAAATACTGCTGCATCTTCCTCCAAAATACAGGAATTTTTTCGGAAAACAACTTATGGAGACGAAGAAAAGAAATTAGCATTAGCAGAAGGGCTTATGTCTTTTCATGCTATTAATCACAATCATTCCTTCAGATCTATGGACTGTACATCACAAGTTGTCAAAAAGTTATTCAACAAAAAATTTGCCTGTGCTAGAATAAAATCCGAGGCAATTGTGTGTAATGTGCTTTCCCCATATGCATTTTCAGAATTAAACAAAAATCTGGAAAAAATTAATTTTATATCCCTATATTCTGACGCATCTAATCATAAAGATATAAAGATATTTCCAACCATTATTAGATTTTTTGATTTGGAAACTGGAATAAAAATTAGAATTTTAGATTTCGTTTCTTTGCCCTGCGAAACTTCTGAAATAATTTTCAGTTGCATTATTAATATTTTGGAAAAAAACAATGTAAAACATAAAACGATTGCATATTGTGCAGACAACACGAACGCAAATTGTGGAGGAAAAGCGAGAAGAGGTACAAATAATATTTTTTATAAATTAAACAAAAACCTTAATCAAAATATTATTGGTGTTGGTTGTGCAGCACACATAATACATAACGCCATTCAAACAGCTGCTGACTTGTTGCCCGTAGATGTGGAAAATATTGTTATTAAAATATATTCTTATTTCTATATATACACTGTGCGCGTTGAAATGCTTAAAGAATTTTGTGAAACTGCGGAAGTTGAATATCAGAAAATACTTGGATACAGTAAAACGCGCTGGTTAGCTCTTTTGCCAGCTGTCGAAAGAATTTTGAAAATGTATGATCCTTTGAAATCCTACTTTCTATCACAGGATAAATGTCCTAGAATTTTAGAAGAGTTTTTTGAAAAAGAATCTTCAAAAATTTGGCTAGAGTTTATACACAATCAAGCAGCTCTTTTTCAAAATGCTATAAAACTTATTGAAGGTGACAAAATTTCGGCAATCGAAGTAGCAAATGAGGTTAATAATTTAAAATTTCAGTGTCAAGAGCGGTTAGAAAATGATTTTCTTCCGTTAATTATCCGTAATAGTATAAGCCAGCTAGAAGAACAAGGTGCAATAAATCGTGCAGATATCATGAATCACGTTAAAAAGTTCTATAGTAACTGCATAGATTATTTAGAAGAGTGGACGGTACATTACAATGATATTGAACATTTTCATTGGGTTACATTAAAACAAGAACTTAAGTGGAATGATGTGCAAAAATCATATGATCATATTACTCAAAATTTCCCACATAGTAATATTTCTGAAAATGGTCTTTTTAATGAGATATCATTATTAAAAAATATATTGATAAGGAAAAGGTTAAATCTTGGGCATCAGCAAAAATCACAATAGAGAACAAATGGTTAGAAATATTTCATCATTTTGAAACAAACTATGTTCCATACAATAATACACTAAAAATTGTGGAATTCGCGCTGTGCTTACCAGGAACTAATGCTGCAACTGAACACGTTTTTTCTACGGTAAATAAAGTGTGGACATCAGAAAAATCACAATTAAGTGTTGAGACTTTGAAAGCCATTTTATGTGTGAAATATAATTTAACAAATTCTTGTGAAAAATTTCATGACCTTTTAAACAACGACAGCAATCTACTAGAAAAAATTCTCTCAAATGAGAAATATGCCAAATGAAATAATACTATACATAATTTTTAATGTATTATATTTGTAAATTGTACTTATGTTGAAATTAAAAAAAAATATATTACAATACTATTTTTGCGTTCTATGAAAAATTTTGTTGCTCCATATAGACCAAATTTTTAATCAGGAACCCGCCCTCAGGACCCCCCCCCTCAGGAACCCAACCCCACCCCCACCCCCATCAATGGTGTCCCTCTTTACCAATGTTAAAATCTGGTCACCTTATATAAGACACACCTTAATTTTGGGGGAGGAAAACAAGGAAAAAAGGCCTCTGCCTCCCAGCAATTTGCCAAACAGCAAACAGCAAACAGTACATATGATATACACTGTTTGCTGTGTATTTCTGTGCATGTGTGCCTGACTTATAGAAATAGCAAAGAATTGGAGAAAGGTGCATAATGCCAGAAAGTTTTCTTAAATGTAATCACACTAACTCCTCCCAATTATTTAAATAGATCTACTCCAAACATGACTAAGTCAGGGTTTAACTCAGCTGCCTTATCTTAATACTAAACAGGACACTGTTACATTTCAGATTATACTTTTACAGATCTTTAAATTTGATGTGGCTTTCTGGAAATATACATTCTCTGCTATTTAAAAGAAGATACAAAAGCACTGGGCCTCTTCAGAGCAAGCATTTTTTTTAAAAAACTTCATTTTGTTAAGTTGTCTAGAACAATAATAAAGCAGTCTTTAAAAAATAAGTCTAATAATTTGAACACTCTACTAACATTTATAGTTATTAACTTACCTCCTTTCAGTTTCAGTGTCCAACATTGCCAGCAGTTCATCTCCCAGCAATTTGTCTCCTTGTAGCCACCGTAGTTAGTTTCATTTTACCATGTGGCTGCAGCCTCTCAGCTGAGAGTCGGCAGGCAGATAATCACTTCCTTGTGCTAATCAGGCTCTGCCCTGTTTGCTGCAAACAGGTAAATTGCTGGAAGACAGAGGCCAAAGGGTGGGGGTGGCTGGGTGGGGCTACATTCGGTGTATAAGATGCACCCAAGTTTTCATTCCCTTTTTGGGGGTAAAAAGGTGCATCTTATACTCCGAAAAATACGGTACTTCATTTGTATGAGAAATAATCTCTATGTAGGAAACATGGCTATCTATCAGTCCTGGTCAATAATTTTGAAGCATAACCAAATAGACTAAACGTTCTGTGAGCACGCACTTCAAATATAGACGAAGAACACTTAAAAAAAAGAAATGAAATTATTAGAATTAGAGTTCACCAATAGCAAGATAGATTAGTTCGTATCTACAGCATTACCACAGTTATCTGTAACAGCTGCCTCTGTAAGGCAGTTTTATTTGCCTTCAAAGAATTAACCCCTTTCTGTAATATAGGAGACTAGTCAAATTCAGCTAAAAGGAGGACTTCTTCCCATTTGGCTCTGATTTTTTTTTGTGGATAAATCAGGTGATGTTGTTTGATAGAGACACCCCAGAAGCTAGCACATTTACCAAAATACATATGAATGTCAATTTGTCAGAGCTTGAGCATAAATTAAAAATATATTTAGGAGTATGAAAAATACCTGGCTTGAATCTGAAAACTTGAAGGCAAGAGAGGCAATAATTTCTGCCAATGGGAAAATGGCTTATCCATTACTACTCCACTACCACAGCAAGTTAAAGAAAGATGTCAATAGGAAGTGGGTCAAAAGTAAATCAACTCAGTTTCTCAAAACATAATAATATGAGAAAAAATGGTGTTGGAGTCAATGCTCAAATGGTGCAAAACAGCAATATGGAAAAAAGACAGTGGTCAGAAAAATGTGGCCCATGGGCCAAATTTGACCTGCTATCTGATTTTATATATATGAGCTAAGAATGGATGGCTGTGCAGATGGCAGATCACTAGGACTAAGGCTTAGCTAAATTTCTGGGATGAGGAGTGGGCCCAGGATCAAAGGCATGGTGTCTTGAGTGGAAGTGGTTTATCAGCACTGCTGGCCAATAGCTACTTCCTTCACCTACAGACTTCCCAAATATGCAGGAATTTGCCAACCCTTGGTCCAAGACAAGCACTATAATTCATTATAATACGGTATAATAAATATATTGAATTAAAAAGTGTTTTTCTAATATTGCCAACTCTTATGAGGTGGCTATGGATCTTTCCAGAAATCTCTTATCTTCATTTTGAATTTGATTTCATAACTAATATTCATAACAAATATTTCATAACCAACTTTCAGTTCATATTTCAGTGAGGAATATTGCAGGATCCTTAAATTTTATTACATTGTCATCTTTCAGATGATAATTCAACATTCCTATAATTTACCTACAACTTAGAAAGTTTACCGAGGTAGGTAAATACATAAAGTTTGGCAGTCTTGTTTAAATCAAATGGTCTTCTTTTGTCAGCAAACATGTTGAGTGAATTAAGAAGGCTGACATCCAATTAACACAGTCCTTTCCAAGCTTAATGAGCAGTGATAAATTTAAATCCTTTCTTTGGCACTTTTAAAGAAAGTGTAATTACATACTGAATGAACTAGAGAGATTGTTGTTCCATTGATTCATAATAAATTGTCCTGATTTATTTTCATTGAGTCAGAAAGCAGCTTTTTTGCAGTGGAAGCCATAGATTATTTAAATAATTCCCTCTGTTGTAGTAATATGCAGTAAATACTAATTCCTACAATATGTAGGACAATAACAAAGTACGATGAGTATAATACAGCCTTTTTATTTTTAGTCATTCAATTAGTATCCTCTTTGATTTTCCTTGTGGCTTTCCTTGATATCTTTTATTAGTGAGGAAAAGAAATGTCTTTTGTTGTCTTGGCAACATTAGAGTCTTTATGAAATTATATTAGCCTTTTAATTAGCAAGTAAGGCCTTCCTATGCCAAATTGTTCAACCTTTAACAATGACTAAAGTGACCAGATATTTTTTTTAAAAAGCAGGACAATTGACGGGGGGGCGGGGCCGCCTGGACGCCGCCATTTGAATTTTGCCCTCTGCGCATGCGCAGAACGCTGCGCATACGCAGAGGGCAAAAGGACGCTAATCTCGGCGTCCAGGTGGGTGGGGGGGAGGCGGGAGGCCTTTCCTCGCCTCCCGCTTGGGAGCCGGCACTGTACATGTTTACCAGTAACTTCTATGGAGAAATAGGGAGTTTGCTTCCGACTAAACCTACAAAGAATTAATCACAGTGATTTGCGTCCCCACAAAGCAGCCAAAGGTATTCGTTTGTTTGAGTCAATCATCTTCCTTTGGCAATACATCCGCTCCGTTGGTTTACTTAACTTAAAAAAGGAACTTATTTCTGAAGCATCAGCAACGGAGAAGACAGCAAGTACCCCAATAAACGTCCAACGATCTGTACCGGATGATCTCAGCCCTGGACCGCGTCGAAGGGAGGGAAGGAGGTGGGTCTTTGTTTGCCGCCCGTCAATGGGGAGAGTATAGCTCCAGAATTCACGTTCGATAGTCCTCCCCCTCCCCCCCACTCCCGGCAGTTGATGTCGATCGCTAGCTCTCCCCAGTGTTCTTTGTCCTCTTTCAGTGCGGTGTCCTAAAGCTTAGAAAAACCTGGAAACAGCCACAGAAAGACCGCGAGGTTGGGATCAAGATAAAGAAAGAGCGCACGTGAATAACGTTCGCCAATTCCCGCCTACTGATAGGTCACTTTTTTCTCGCTGTCTCTCAATAACGAAGGGCGGGTGCATAGGAGAGGGGCGGGGACGATGACTTATTAGTGCTATGAGGCCCCAGCAGGTGGCAGCATGTAATGTCTTCACGGTCAGCATTATAGTTACATGCCCCCCCTGCTCTTCCGCGCCCCTCCTTTCTTCCTGGCCAGGGGTCCGAGGCAGCCTGGTTCAGCTCCTGCCCTTTCGGTTCTGACCTGGTTTGTTCCCAAGGGGCTTTTTTTGGCTGGACTTTCTCGGTTGCATCTAAAGCACCTTTGGGTCAACTATAAGGTGACCAGACGTCCTGCTGTTTCCGCATTCTTCCCAAAAAAGCGTGACTTTTTGGAAAGAATGCGGGATGCGGGACACACGCTTGAAAAGCGTGTCTGTCCCGCCAAAAGCGGGACGTCTGGTCACCTTAACAATGACATAAAACAACAAGAAGCAGGTTGAACTACTCTTTTTATTTTTTATTTAATAATTTGAGCCAAGAAAATTATTACACTGTGCCATTTTCTGAGCTCCAATCATGTTATGGTACTTTGTTTTAGTGTAATAATGTGTACCAGGAGAAAAAACACCTAACTGCAGAATTCTAATTTAAACCAAGTGTCAGGAATGCAGCAATTTAGAGAATTTTTGAAGCAATTTACAGCTCCAGTATGTGTGTCATTTCTCACTTTTCAGTCTTAATGCTACTTTTGCACTGAACATTTGCGCCTGGGAACTGTTTGTCTTCCCTAACTGGTAGAGCACCTGCAAATAGCCTGCCACAGGATTAACCCATTCAATCCAATCAGTTAAAGCTGTAGTAATTTGTAAAGTATTTAATAAAATACTTTAATTTATTTCAGATGGAAGGAAGTAAAAATCATTGCAAAACATCTTGATCTTTCTGTCATTTGCATGTGGTTTGCATGTGAGCTGGAGCTTGTCTTTTTGTTTTAAGATTGTTAAAGATTAGAATGTCATTGTGACAATCAATTTTACTACTAACACATTTGTTCCTTTCCAAGAAACAGCCAAACCATAAATTAATCCCATGGGCTGATTCACACATTGTGCTGCAGTAAAATGCAGCTAATCAGTTTGTAATTCAGGATGCCTATTGGAATGGGATTAGTTCAGAGGCATAGTAAGTAGAATTCTTTATTGGCCAAGTGTGATTGGACATACATAAACTTCTACCCTCAAAATGAAGCTATAGGGCACCGCACACCAGAACAACTAGACACAAGGACAGTTTTTTCCCAAATGCCATCACTCTGCTAAACAACTAATTCCCACAACACTGTCAAATTATTTATTAAGACTGTATTACTATTATTTATAGTAATTTATGTCCAGAATGTGAGGGGTCTGTAGATATTTTCACAGCCCTCTTTTTGACTCGTGCAGTATACAAGTCCTCAATGGAAGGCAGGTTGGTAGCAATTGTTTTTTCTGCAGTTCTAATTATCCGTTGAAGTCTGTGTCTGTCTTGTTTGGTAGCAGAGCCAAACCAGACAGTTATAGAGGTACAGATGATAGATGCAATAATTCCTCTATAGAACTAAATCAGCAGCTCCTTGGGTAGTTTGAGCTTCCTGAGTTGGCGCAGAAAGAACATTCTTTGTTGTGGTTTTTTGATGACGTTTTTGATGTTAGGTGTCCATTTTAAGTCTTGAGATATGATAGAACCTAGAAACGTGAAGGTCTCTATTGTTGATACTGTGTTGTCTAGTATTGTAAGAGGCAGTAGTATAGGAGGATTTCTCCTAAAATCTACCACCATTTCTACGGTTTTGAGTGTGTTTAGTTCAAGATTGTTCTGGTTGCACCACAAGGCTAGTTGTTCAACCTCCCGTCTGTATGCAGATTCGTCATTGTCTTGAATGAGACCAATCACTGTTGTATCATCTGCAAACTTCAATACTTTAACAGAGGGATCTTTTGAGATACAGTCATTGGTGTATAGAGAAAAGAGAAGTGGAGAGAGCACACAGCCCTGGGGGGCTCCTGTGCTAATTGTGCCAGTATCTGATGTGATTTTGCCTAGCTTCACCTGCTGCTTCTTGTCTGTTAGGAAGCTTATGATCCATTTACAAGTGTGGTCAGGTACAGCTAGCTGATTTAGTTTAAGTTAAAAGAAATCTGGAATGATGGTATTGAATGCTGAGCTGAAGTCTACAAAGAGGACCCTTGCATAGGTTTTTGGAGATTCAAGATGTTGTAGGATGGAAGGGGGTGTGGCCAAGCTCCATGGCGATATGGAGTTCCCCTCGGTCCTGGGGGGAACCCCGATATCCGTGTCGCCTGGGGACCTGGTTCAACTAGAATTAGGTCAGAACCGCCCTGGAGGGGCAGGGAAGAAGTGGGACACAACCGGCGATCTGGAAGGGGGCTGCAAACCCCCCAGAGAGCCGGCATAGAGCCCTTGACCGGCGGCATTGGAAAATGACTCATCGTCCAAGCCGCGGCGGCCACGAACGGACTGATTGATTTATTAGAAGCTTGGAAGTCATCTGGAAAGGAAGGTAACTTAAGCGAAGGGCTGGAGGTAAAGAAGAAAAATAGAAGATTAATTATTGAGTATTTTTGCCGGAGGAAAAGCTGGGACTTTTTTCTCTTTAAACTTAAAAGGGGAACAAAGCATGGAAAGGATTTTGAAAGCGGTTAATTGGCTACTAGAAGATTTTTGAGCGGTTTGGAATCTTTGAGAACTTTGAGTTAATTATGAATTAAGAAACTAATGGACTTGAGAGATATTGGCTTATACTGACTTAAAATATATAAAGATATTGAATATAAGAAAAAGATCTATGGAATTGAAAATAAGTGTGCCATCTGCTGGTTGGAGGATTTATTTTAACTGTTCACCAGTGGCTATTTACACAGCTGGGGACCTTGAAGTAAGAGCTTATCTTGGAACGGGCACTTTGTCACCCACAGAAAAAAACACAAACCAAACACAAAACCACAGTCCAAACCAACCCACCCAGACCCAACCCCACTGACTCTAAGCAACCAATACCAGGGACTTCCAATAGAAGATAACGCACAGACACACAGAAAAGAAACACCAGAAAGAACGCTCAACAAAGCAGCACCACCAAACACCACTACAACACAGAAAGAAACTCCCCAAACAACCCCAAGCAAAAAGAAAAGGCGAGTACTGGTAATAGGAGATTCAATCCTCAGAGGAACTGAACCCGCCATCTGTAGACCAGATAACCAATCCAGAGAGGTATGCTGCCTTCCAGGAGCCAAAATCATAGACGTAGCAGAGAAAGTAACCAAAATAATAAAACCCACAGACTATTACCCCCTACTATTACTCCATGTAGGAACAAATGACACAAAAAAGAACTTGAAAACAATACAGAACGACTATGAGCAACTAGGCAAGAACGTCAAAAACCTAGGTGCGCAAGTAGTCTTCTCATCCATACTACCAACAAGAGGAAAACACCCAGCAAGGGAACAAAGAATCCTACAAGTAAACCACTGGCTAAAGGGTTGGTGTCGCCAAAAAAACTTTGGATTCCTAGACCACGGACTGCACTACCTCCAAGATGGACTTTTGGCAAGGGACGGGTTACATCTCACAAAGACTGGGAAGAATGTCCTCGGAAAAAGACTGGCCCAACTTGTCAGGAGGGCTTTAAACTAAAATCGCGAGGGGAGAGTGACCAATCTACAGGATCCCCGGGGCCCAACTCCAAGCATGGACCCCAAGCAAACAAAACAAACAATGAACCAAAAAGGGATGGGGAAGAAAACAAACTCAAACAACAAATAAGAGACAAAGAAAGAACACCCACAACCAGGCACAAAGAACTCAAATGCCTCTACACAAATGCACAAAGCCTAGGGAATAAACAAAGTGAACTTGAAATATTAATGCACGAAGGTACACATGACATAGTCGGAATAACAGAAACTTGGTGGGATGAATCACACGATTGGAACACACAGATAAAAGGATACAAACTCTTCAAAAAAACCAGATCACATAAAAAAGGAGGTGGTGTTGCACTATATATAAAGGACCACTATGTAGCTACAGAGCTACAAGTAACCAAGGAAGAAAACCCATTAGAATGCATTTGGGTCAACATAAAAGAAAAAAAGAACGACACAACAATAGGAGTATACTACAGACCACCAAACCAAACAGAAACAATGGACACCCTTTTTACCAACCAGCTAAAGAACATATACAAGAAAAACAACATTGTAATAATGGGAGACTTCAACTACCCGGATATCAACTGGAAAACCAACTCAGCACCAAGTGAGAAATCTAACAGATTCCTAACCAGCCTAGCTGACAACTTCATTGTCCAAAATGTGGAGGAGGGAACTAGAGG
This sequence comes from Diadophis punctatus similis, assembly GCA_023053685.1. Taxonomy (NCBI): domain Eukaryota; kingdom Metazoa; phylum Chordata; class Lepidosauria; order Squamata; family Dipsadidae; genus Diadophis; species Diadophis punctatus. Next base: position 24,971,372 of record JALIGW010000006.1, read on the forward strand.
GGCAGCCATACTGGATTTAATACTTACAAACAGAGAAGAAACAATAGAAGGAGTTGAAGCTGCAGGAACACTTGGCAAGAGTGACCACGTAATACTAAAATTCACCATAAAGCAAACACAAATAACTGAACATAACAACACCTATATCCCAGACTTCAAAAAAGCCGACTTCAATAAACTCAGAGAAAACTTGGGGAAGTTCCCTTGGATGAAAGCACTAAAGGGTAAAACAACTCAAGAAGCCTGGGAGATCCCAAAAAACACGATCTTAAAAGCCCAGAACACCACAATACCGATGAGGAAGAAAAACAAGAAATCCAAAAGGAAACCAGCATGGCTAAACAAAGACCTCACCGATAAACTGAATGAAAAAAAAGATAAATACAAAAAATGGAAAGATGGGCACATAACCAAGGCAGAGTACCAACAGACAGCCAGAATCTGTAAAGAAAAAATCAGGACAGCAAAGGCCCAGAATGAACAAAGACTCGCAAAAAAAGTCAAAGACAACAAAAAAAGCTTCTTCCAACACATAAACAACAAGAAAAAAATCAAAGAAACAGTTGGTCCACTAAGGAGAGAAGACGGCAAAGAAGTAACAGACAACACAGACAAAGCAGAGCTACTGAACACATTCTTCGCATCAGTCTTCACACAAAAGGAAACTGCAGCTCAACTACCCAGCAACACAAAAATAAAAAACAGATTCGAAGCAAGACTCAACCTAAGCAAAAATACAGTAAGAGATCACCTATCTGAACTTAATGAATACAAAGCACCAGGACCTGATGGATTACACCCCAGAGTCCTAAAAGAACTAGCAGAAGTCATTTCGGAACCACTGCACCACATCTTCCACAAATCCTGGAACACAGGGGAACTCCCCGAGGACTGGAAAAGAGCTGATGTGGTCCCCATCTACAAAAAAGGTAAAAAAACAGACCCAGGAAACTACAGACCAATCAGCCTAACATCAATACCTGGGAAAATACTGGAAAAAATAATTAAAAACCAGATCTCACATCATCTAGAAACAAACCAAGTAATAACCAACAGCCAACACGGATTTGTTAAGAACAAGTCATGCCAAACCAACCTCATTTCATTTTTCAACACTGTGACCAAATTAGTAGACCAGCGAAATGCAGTAGACATCATATACCTGGACTTCAGCAAAGCATTTGACAAAGTAGACCACAACCTACTTCTTCATAAGCTAGAAAAAAGCGGGATAGACAGCTACACAACCAGATGGATTAACAACTGGCTGACCAACCGTACCCAACGAGTAGTCCTCAATGGCTCTAAGTCCACATGGAGAGAAGTAAGCAGTGGCGTACCACAAGGTTCCGTCCTAGGCCCAGTACTCTTTAATATCTTCATAAATGACCTAGATGAGGGAATAGCAGGAGAACTAACCAAATTTGCAGACGATACCAAGCTGGCGGGAGTAGCAAACACCCCAAAGGACAGACACAAAATCCAGAGGGACCTTGACAGACTCGAACACTGGGCCCAAACCAATAAAATGAAATTTAACACGGAGAAAAGTAAAATTCTACACCTAGGTAAGAAGAATCAAAAATACACATACAAACTGGGTGAAACCACACTCAATAGCAGTGATTGCGAGAGGGATCTTGGAGTCTTGGTAGACAGCCAACTAAATATGAGCCAGCAGTGTGCAGCAGCAGCCAAAAAGGCCAACGCAGTCCTGAGCTGCATAAATAGAGGGATACAATCAAGGACCAGAGAGGTACTAGTACCACTCTATAAAGCCTTGGTCAGACCACACCTAGAGTACTGCATCCAGTTTTGGTCACCACACTACAAAAAAGACATTGAAACCCTAGAGAAAGTGCAGAAGAGAGCAACCAGGATGATAAAGGGTCTGGAAAATCAAACATACAAAGAGCGGTTGCAGGAACTGAGCTTGGCCAGTCTGGCGAAGAGAAGGACCAGGGGTGACATGATAGCAGTGTTCCAATACTTGAGGGGATGCCACAGAGAGGAGGGGAGCAGGCTGTTCTCTATAGCACCAGAAAGCCAAACAAGGAATAACGGATGGAAGCTGACCAAGGAGAGATTCAACCTGGAAGTGAGGAGAAACTTTCTGACGGTGAGAGCGATCAACCAGTGGAACAGCTTGCCAGCGGAGGTTGTGAGAGCCCCAACACTTGCAACCTTCAAGAGGAGACTGGACTGCCATCTGTCTCAAATGGTGTAGGAACTCCTGCTTGAGCAGGGGGTTGGACTAGATGACCTACAAGGTCCCTTCCAACTCTAATAATAAATCTAAATCTAAAATTTTTTATTTCTACTTGCTACAAAAAAAAGAGCTTTCATCTGTTGGCTGCATGAACTTTGAATGAACTCAGAAAGCTAAAATTTGTAATAGGCTGTTGGATAGATATTCTTAGACAGCTGGATTTATTATAAAAGTTTATGAACTACGATATTGGTGCCATGGAGAGGAGTGAGTTTGAAGATTTTGCAGCCTTTTTAAAAGATTATTGTCAAGACCATAAGAGACTTTATGGAGTTTGAAGATGAATTCAAGAAGCAAATACAAACAACCAAGGAGATTTTGAATAAAGATAATAATATACAGAAAGCATTGGACAAAAATGACATTTCTATTAAGGATAACAATAAGAAAAATATTAAGGACTTTGAAAATATGATAATAAAAAACATAATGCAAAGAACAGGTGAAGAAGAAAATCTGGAAGATGAAAAACAGATACAAGAAGATATAGAGAACTAAACAGATAAAAAGAAAGAAGATCTTGAAGATGCACAAATAAATGATTATTTTATTCATCATGATAATTCCACTGGGATAAACAGTGTTAAGCGAAAAATAGGGCATGGGCAGAGGTATTGGTTTTGGCAAAATAAAAAGGAAGGAGGAGAGGTACTAGGAAGAACAGGAAGAGAAATCAGACAAATAATATCTATAAAGAGGAGAAAAAGAGGAAAGAACAAGAAAGGAAATTGGGGGTGCAAAATGATAAGAAAGAAATTGGGGAAATTTAGAAAGAGAGAATGGAAATTCAAAGAAAAAGGCTGATTGAGAGTTGATTAAAAAGCAAAGATAATTACTAATAAAAAATTTAAGATTGCTAAATATGTACTTGTATTATTAGTGAAAAGAAGATATATACAGTAAGTAGAATGATTGAAATGTTAATGCCTTATAATTTGATATAAATTGGACCTGATGGATGAATTTTTTAACATTTGTAAATGTGATATTAGAAAGAAGATTAAATGTAGGGTAAATGGGTGAAATCTTTTAAGTTGTATAAATTTATGCAACTTGAAATTTATTATTATTTTTCTTCTTTAATTTATTTTTAAATATACCAATTAATTAACATGAATGATGAATATGTTTGCTAATCAAATAATTAGAATTTAAATATTTGAATATAAATTACTAATATAAAGTATAGTGATGTATTTGTACCACCTGTGGGAAGATAAATTATAATGTAAAATGAATGAAATGATTGAATATGTAGAATTTTGGAATTTTAATTTGATTAATTGTATCTTCTTCCTTATTTTATATACTATTAATTTAAAATATATTGAAAGTATAAGTATTTGTGTGATTTTTAGTAGATAAGGGTTAATTATGCAAAGAAAAAAAGAATGATAAATAATATCATCGCCGCCCTGAGTCCTACGGGAGTTGGGCGGCATATAAAAATGACCAAATAAATAAATAAATAAATAAATATAATCAGGATGGAAATGAAACACTATGCCCTAGATTTAAGAAGTTAGAGATATATGATTTAATAGATGAATTAAATAACAGTGATAATTTTGTTTTTTGAAGATAATTTGGGTACCCGGATGATGAAACTAGAAAGGAGGTAGTAAGAATAGAATAACGTATACCGAAGGTTAAGATATAATAGAATGGATGTATAGCTTTTTTTAAAAAAAAAATTGTATTTAAAAGATGATATACACTTTTTAAGTTGTATTGAAGGTATATGATGCTGTAATTATGTTTTTATGATGGAGGGAAAAAAACTTTACTGAAAAAAAAAGATATTGTAGGAGGTAATGCAGAATCATATTAACAGCATCATCTGTCAATCTATTTGCTCGGTAGGCAAATTGTAAGGGGTCTAACAGCAGATCTGTGATAATTTTCAGGTGGGCCAGCACTAGTCTTTCAAAGGTTTTCATAACTACAGATGTTAGAGCAACATCTGAAGTTATTCAGTTCTTTGATGGAGGGGTTCTTCAGCAATGGGATGATAGTAGAGCGTTTGAAGCAAGAAGGAACATAGCACATCTCTAGTGATTTATTAAAGATGCGGGTGAAGATGGGGGCCAGTTGATCAGTACAAGCTTTTAAGCAAGAAGGAGTTATCTTGTCTGGGCCTGGTGCTTTTCCTGGCTTTTGTCAGTGAACTAGACCTTGCACCTCATTTTCTGTAATCACCAGAGGTGGTGGGCCTAATGGGATGTGGTCAGTTGTAGGAGGCTTGGCTGTTGTAGGTGTGTCTGAGATGGGAATTGTGGAGATGGGTGGCAGTAGTTTTCTCTCAAACCTACAGTAAAACACATTCAGGTCATCTCCAGTTGTTAATTTCCTTCAGCATGGGAAGGAGATTTGCTGTAACCGGTGATATTTTTAAGAGTTTTCCACTGGTTCATTTGTTGAGAACTGATTCCTTAGCTTTTCAGAGTAGCTTCTCTTTGCTGCTCTGATATCCCTTGTTAATATGTTTCTGGCCTGATTATATAGCATTCTATTGCCTTTTCTGTAGGCTTCCTCTTTGGTATGACGTAGCTGCTTAAGTTTAGCTGTGAACCAAGGTTTATTGTTACTGTATATTCGTAGGTTTCTGGTTGGCACACATAGGTCTTCACAAAAACTGACATATGATGTTACAGTATCTGTGAGTCTGCAGAGGTATCTTCGAAAACATTCCAATCAGTGCAGTCAAGGCAAGCCTGTAGCTTTAGCTTTGCATCCTCAGTCCAAGTCCTCACTGATTTAGTTGTTGGTTTCATGGTTTTAAGTCTTTGTCTGTAAGCAGGTACAAGGTGAATCATGCAATGATCAGAGTGTCCCACAGCTGCTCATGGTAAAGACCGATAAGCATCTTTTAATGTTGTGTAGCAATGGTCTAGAGTATTCTTGCTTCTAGTGAGACAATTGACATGCTGAAAATATTTTGGTAGCTCTTTCCTTAAGTTTGATTTGTTGAAATCTAAAATAATCGGAAGTGAATCTGGTTATTTAACTTCAGCCCACATAATCTGGTCAGCTAGAGTTCGTAATGCATTGTTTACACAAGCTTGTGGAGAAACGTATACAGCAACTAGGAGAAATGAGGAGAACTCTCATGGAGAATAAAATGGTTTGCAATTGATAATTAATGTCTCTAAGTCCACATCACAGAATTTCTTTAGTATAGTTATATTTCGGGACCAGCAGCTGTTAATATATAAACATAAGCCTCTTCCCTTCTTTTTACCTGATGTTTCTGCAATTCTGTCTGGTCTTTATATCTGAAACCCTGGGATATGCAGGCTGCTATCATCAATTTACTCATTTAACCAGGTTTCGGTGAAGCAGAGAGCTACTGAGTTGTAAAAATCAGAATCGCATCTATTTAAAAGAAGTATTTCATCCATCTCATTAGTGAGTGAATGTAAATTAGTCAGAAAGAGTGAAGGGAGAGAGTTTTTATCCCACTTTTCCTTAGTCTATTCAAAATTCCCACTCGATTATCCCTTCTTTGCCTCTGGCGTCTCCTCCATTTCCTTTTGTTTATCCATTGTTCAGAGGAAGTTGCTTCTTCCTGTGTTAGAAACTCTTCTGCATTTGTAAAGATGGGGGGTGGGGGTGAAGTCACAGAAAGCTGCCCATCAAAGAAAAATTGCTTGATGCTTAGCAGTTGGTCTCTTGAGTATGAAATCCATAGTGAATCACAGAGAATGATAAAAAACTTAACTATCAGAGAGCATTTCACCAAGGCTGCCGTCGGTGGCACCATCTTGGCTAGTGAAGGGAAACTCACTGTAATACCAATGACACTTCTCTTATTTCCTTTACCATTAAAATAAAACATATTTGCCATTTCTGATGGTAGTGATGGCCAAGCAACAGTTATAGCCTGAATCCATCCAGCCTTAATAAATGGAGGTTGGTCAAGTGGATATTTGTAATGGAGCACTGATATGGACATTTTGAGGCATGCCCCAAGGATGAGAGGGCTAAAAATCTCAAGATGGGAGTGCATGTGTATAATGTGTAATTATGTGTAATGTGTTTTCATTATGTGTAGTGAAAACACATAAAAAGGGGGGGGGGTGGTCCTTTCAAATTTCAGCCACCATCTTGGCATTTGACTCCCACTATTTCATAAATGCCACTGCAATTTTAAAAGTATAAAGAATATTCCCCCCCCCCAGGACATACTTTAAATCATCCCCTCCACATGTCTGAAATGTCCCATATTATTACTTCCTAGTACCTCTCTAAAATGTACTCCAGTAAAAGCTTTTGATTTTTATTGTTCTTCCCCAACTTCAGGTTTTAGAAAGCTGCCTCTTTTACAATGCCAAAAGAAAAATATTTTTCTCTGCTAGCGAAGAATTATTGGAAATGAAAACACTGTTCCAGTATTCTTTGACTACTGGTAGCCTGAATACATATAAATAGAATAAGGCACCCAACAACAAATAAGTGACCCACTCTACTGTTATTTAAGACATCCAGATGTATGAGTTTCAGTTCCCCAAGTCTTCTCAACAGTGTAGCCAAAGCTGCACTCTCTTGTTGTTAGAATTATGAACCTCCTAAAAAGAATTAAGTGATGCTAACCCATTTTTCTTTCTTGCAATTAGGGATGGAATAAATCTGCATAAGTTTGAAACTTGATCATATGTAACATTCTTTTCACCATTCAAGTCATGGCAGATTTCCAACTTGCCAGATGGGAATCCTGGCAAATGTATCGTATTTTTCGGAGCATAAGATGCACCGGAGTATAAGACGCACCTTAGTTTTGGGGGAGGAAAATAGGGAGAAAAATCTACCTACCAGGTATTCATCTGGCTAGCGTCCTTAGTCTGTTCAGCTTCAGCACATTATTTTATCCTCTGGTTAGGGCTGAAAAAGCCTTTTTCAGAGGGAGTAGGAATGAAAGCAAGCCTGCAAAGATTTAGGGCAGGAAAAACTGCTTCGGAGGGAGTAGGAATAAAAATAAATGCAGGAGATGGATCTTTGACTTTCTTTTGCGTGGGGAAAACCCGGAACTCTCAGATTCAGGTTTTCCCAGATGTGCCAATATGACATCTCTAATAAAATGGAAGTTTGAGGAACTTCAAGCCTCGGAGTCTTCTTTCGTTGGGGATGTTACTTGGAACTCTGACATACAGTTAACTACCTTAAAAATATTTTGGGAGGAGAGCCATGTTAATCTATGATGGCAAAAAATCTAGAGTCTTTCCAACTACCAGTAGTACCCTTTCCAACTACCAGATCTAGAAATGAACTGCAGCTTAGCTTTCCAGAAAACAAATTAGAAACACTATTTGATTTCAAAACATAGAAATATTATTGTAATGCTATATCTTTCCCCCCCAGAAAATTATTGTGTTAAGGCTATTATTTGCTCAATATTTTAATTCTAATATATATTATTTCATTTAGAATATGTGATTACAAAATGTAGATTAACCCTCATTTAGTCAAAGTCTTGAATTTTCTGAATGAGACCTTTGTTGACTTTCATCTCATTTTTTTAAACTATGAAATATAAATGCCTAGCAGTCATAATATTTTAAATTCCCATCATCTTGTATAGTAGAACAGCTTTCAGTGACCTTCTGAGAAAATTGATGTTATAGATATACTATAGTACAGTAAGACCAAGGATAGATAATATATAACTCTGCATAATGAACCTTAAAAAAAAACTTCTAGTTACCCATTTTAATAGCAAATACTAATTTTTAAGTGATCTTTTTGATTAAGACTACATTAAATTATCCACAGGTTATTTAGGTTCTTGCAAACAAGGCAGCTCAGAATAGCTTATTTAAGATAATGTTCTATTTCTTTTTAAATGGACATGCTTCTTACTGATTTCAGAAACTATTTGGCTTTGTAAAACATGTTCTAGTCATCCAGTGTGATGCCATTCAACTCAATTAGATCTGTAAATGTTCTTCAGAAGAGCTGAATGACATGCATTTGTTTCATTTCATGAAACAGAGTTTTGTCAAGGAGGATTTTGCACTAAAAGTCTGCCTTGAAATATTCATGTTTTTCTATTACACGCTTTGGAGCAGAGGTTGACAATTTTTTTAAAAAAAAATTCTTGATGTTTTTATTTTTATTTTGATAGCATTGGTGAATGTGGTCCTACTGGTATTGTTTCCTATTACAGAACTTTCTATTATTTTGGAGGGGGGATTTGTATTTAATAAAACAACAGGTGAAAATAAGAAAACAAAAACAAAAAACAATGCAAATGCAACAGGATAAATTGTATATATAAGGGCTGGCCTTGAAGAATATCCAGAAACTTCAACTGATGCAAAACTGATGCAAAATATGGCAGCACAGGCCTTCTTCAGACAACATACATTACACTTCTGCTCCTTGAGCTGTATTGGTTGCCAGTATGTTTCTGGGTTTAATTCAAGGTACTGGCTTTGGTTTTTAAGGAATGGCATGGGACCAGGTTATTTCAGAGACTTCCCCCCAATTGCATCTTCCTGCCTCACCAGATCTAGCAGGCCATGCATGGCATGCTACGGTTCTATCATTTAGGGAGCTACGTTGGGTGGATTCAAATGGTAGGACATTTTGACAGTGGCACCTTTATCCTGTCCCTGAGGTTAGGGACATCATTGCTTATGACTTTCTGAACATTCCCCAAAACCTGGTTGTGCCATCATGCGTGGTAACCGCAGAGAACTGGCAAACTAGTGAAGTGGCTCCATTATAATTGACATTCCTTTGCCAATTTATTTAGCTGCATTTTAGAGTTTTCAATGTTTTAAATAATAATTATTATGTATTAGGGAGTGTGATGGCTCAGCGGTTAGAGATGCTGAGCTTGTCAGCTGGAAAGCTGACAGCCTGGGTTCGAGACCTGAGCTGTGTGCAATAGGGTCAGCTCCCATTACTTGCCCAGTTCCTGCTCATCTAGCAGTTCGAAAGCATGCAAATGCAAGTAGATTAATAGGTACCACTTCAGTGGTAAGGTAACAGCATTCCATGTGCCTTTGGCATATAGCCATCCTTGCCATGTGACCATGGAAATTGTCTACCTTGACCAAGAAACGGAGATGAGCACTATGCCCTAGAGTTGGACATTACTGACAGGGAAATATTTACTTTTTAATTTATGTATTATTGTTTTTTAACTTTGTTGTATGTTTTGTGAGATGGGTGATTATACTGTATAAATCTGAAAAATAAAAAAAATTAATGTACATATATGTATGTGTGCATGTATCTGTATCTAGGTATCTAATTGAAACTTTACATGTGTGTACATGAGTGTATACCCATATAATAAGTTTCAACTAGAAATAACCATATTTCATTCTAACAAAATTGTGCAGTTATAATTTATTTATTTATTTATTTATTTGGTTTTCTTATATGCCGCCCAACTCCCGAGGGACTCGGGATCTATGTCTACATGTAACTTGTTCCTAGAATGTAAATACCATTTAATCCACTGGATAATTTGGACCATAAATTCATTTTCCACTATTGAATAAATAACTTCTTGACAATAATTATCCATTATCAAACTATTAATTTCCATGTGGTCCAAAATAAAGTATGCACCCAAAATATTAAACTTTGTTTTAGACTCAAATTAATATTGTGTATGCAATCACTTCTTCCCAGAACATAACAGTTTGAGGCAGTGGTGAAATCCAATTTTTTTACTACCGGTTGGTGGGCATGGTGTGGCTTGGTGGGCATGGCTTGGTGGGCGTGGCAGGGGAAGGATACTACAAAATCTCCATTCCTACCCCACTCCAGGGGAAGGATACTGCAAAATCCCCATTCCCTCCCCACTTCTGGGGGAAGGATATTGCAAAATCTCCATTCCCACCCCACTCTGGGGCCAGCCAGAGGTGGTATTTGCCGGTCCTCCGAACTACTCAAAATTTCCGCTACCGGTTCTCCAGAACCTGTCAGAATCTGCTGGATTTCACCCCTGGTTTGAGGACATTGCAAGGATGTGTATTGTAATTAAGTGTTATTCTGGTTGCATCTTCAACAATACACTGATTTACTTATTTATTTTCTGTAGAAATGCAATGGGATCTAATAAATCTGAAATAGTATTTTTGTTATATAAACTTTAATCTAAAATCTAATAATTTTGGGGTAGTGAGATGTAAAAAAATTCCTATTGTTTAGACAAAATAAGAGTTTCCCGTTCCTTGTTTCCACATGCTAATTATGAGGTTTTTAACACTCTTTGTTAAAACATTAATACCATTTGTCACCTGCTCTCACTGGCAGTATTCACAATTACATTTATTGACATCTCAGTCTGTACCAGCAGCATTTTCAGCCTCAGTGACATCTAAGGTATTATACGGGATTATTAAATTGTATGAGACTAGAAAGCCCTCAATCAGTCCTTATCTATTATCAACAAGTTTGTTTGATATGCATTCTTTCTAGCACTCTGAAGCCTCCTGGCTGCTCATATTTGCAAATCTGAAAAAAAGTCAATGACTGAACCTCAAAATGACCTTATTAAGTTGAAGTTTGGAAGTTCGCAGATCACTGAAGAGAGGATTTCTCATAAAAGATTTCAAGTGAACTAGATTTGAAAGACAATAATTGCTTGGGTCCCTAGAAGGTTTCAAGATTAATAAAGAGAATAAAGAGAAGCCAAATATGTTAAAAATATGCAGCTACAAGATCAAATAGAATTGATAAACAGAATGGGTTTTAAAATTAAGGAGGAGGTAAAAGATATGGGTATAACTATGAGAATGAGGTGTATGTTATTTCAAAATAACTATGTGAAATTATGGAATGAAAAATATGCTAAAGTGGAATAAATTACAATTGTTTTTGTTAGGCAGATTTTATGTGATTAAGATAATGTTTTACCTGGAATGTTGTTTTAGATAATACCTGTTTTGACAACTGATGTACCATTTAAACAATGCCAGGAGGATATATCTAAATTTGTATGGCAGGAGAAAAGACTACAAGTCAGATATAAGGTATAACAAGATGCAAAGAAAAGAGGAAGAGCGGGTATATTTTGCTGCCTGCTGTTTGGTTTGGATGAAAGTTGTTAAGAAATAAACCGTTATTGGTTTTAGAAGATCATGATTTGAGTTTCAGAAGGCATGAATATTTATCATATGATAAAATTAAAATAAAGTTAAGGTAAGTTAGAGATTATTACATCAGGTGATTATTTTGTCGGTATGGAATATACAGTATAAACTTAAATTCTGCTGAAAAATACTTCTGTTGCTCTCAGTGCAAGAAATGATATAAATGAGAAATTATAAGTAAATATACAAGGTTAACTTATCATGATGTTTTAGATGTGTCCCATATTGTAAAATGAAATTTAAAAAAAGATTTGATAAAAGAAGATACTCCTGTCAATGGTTATTTAATCTACAGTATAATTAACCAAAATATTTAAACTGGATAGCACTATGTTTTGAACAAAGTAAGAACAAGTTTAAAACAGAATTATGTATTAGTGATGAATGTATTATTATTAAAATGTATAAGTTTTTGCTGATATATGAGACAAAAGAATAGCAAGTGATACAATATATGAAAAAATGGGCTAAAATTTTGGCTATAATATACAAATGGACCAATCGAAATATATGTCACTGAAAGGATTGAAATTTACATTATATTCTAATTTTAAAAAGAATTTTTATAAAACAATGTATTGCTGGTGTTGTCAATAGACAACTCCATTTGTCTAGAATGTATAAAGATCCTTTGAATCATTGTTGCAAATATGAACAACATGATGGTATGTTTTATTAAGCTAAGTAGACATGTGTAAAAAAGCCAGAAAATTTTGGAAACAAATGCATACATTAATTCAGAAGTTTTTAAAGGTTAAAGTATAATTGAAATAAGACACGTTTCTTTTGAGACTAATATATAAGCAATTAGAAAAAGACATGGAACTTTGTTTTCATATATGACAACCAAAGCAAAACTATTTGCTCACAAATGGAAAGGATCAACACCACCCATAATGGAGGAGCCGTTGATAAAGGTGATTGAAATTATAGAGATGGATAAATTGATTAGAGAAAAAAACCCTTCCTCATTAATTGTCAACTGGAAACCTTATACAGTTTTTTTGCATAAAGTGGAAGAAAATGCATTTATGATTTGAGATGTTGGTAATTAGGTAAAAACCTAGATAATAGAATAGGGTGAGGTTTTTTGTAATCATAGTAAGAATTAACTTTGTAATTGTATTTATATTTGTTGCAAAGGAAACTGAAAGTTTCTTCTTTATGTTCTTTTTATTTTCTTTCTTTCTGACTTTTGCTCCCCCCCCCTTCTTTCTTTTCTGCTTTTAGGATATCCAGAATGTAAATTAATGTAACATATTAAATTTATATATTTTTTAAAAAGCAAGTAACTTTTTATAGATTAGCACAATATGTGAATTATTAGTAATAAAAATCATAGATTATTATGGTTTACCCATTGCTATACATACTAGATATTGTAAAAGTGATAAATTAGATATAGGATTAGTGTTTGGAATCAATTACCTTACAATCTTGGGCAGAGACATGGTTGCACAGCCTAATGAGGGTCCAGCTGAACATAAATAGATTAGTCATAAATCAAGTCGAGTTATGATCATACCTGCATATAGAGCCATAAATCATTCTGCAGCTCTTGTCTGGGTTACAATGAGTCACCCAGCAATAGCAGCAACAAACATGTAAGTTTCAAAGCCAATTTTGCAAGCAATTTATGGCCAATAGTCAAGTTTCATGCTTAGCGGTCCTGGTTGACAGTTTAGGAATCAAGTATTCCATACATCAGATATACCACAATGTCAAAATAAGACTGTCAAATAAATTCTTCCAAAAGGGAATATCCACCCTTAAGAATATTAAACTTGTAAGTTTCCCTTGTTTCTCAAAAACACAAATAGAATCAGACTCTGCAAAGCTTCTATGAATGAAAAGTGAACATTTCATTCACTTTTGTTATCTTTGTGTGTGAATTTAAATGTGTGTCCATGAACATTCTTTCAAGTCAGTTTTTGATGCCTGGTGACTGCTTGGATTTGTCTCTGCAATTTTTTTGGCAAGGTTTTTTGGAAGTGGTTTGCTATTGCTTCCTTCTTAGGGATGAGACAATATGACTAGTCCAGATCATTTGGTTGTCTTCAAGTTTAAATCAAGAATAAAATCACAATCTCCCAGTTTCTAGTCTGGCATCTTAACTATTACGGCAAACTGGCTCTCTTTGTTAGCTTAGGGTCCTCTAATCTTTTCCATCTGCATTCTTGGAGACTGTGGAATCTTGTTTCATTTCAAGTCAGAGTCTTAGTTTTGGTATCGGAAAAAGGAAAGACTTTCATCTACCAATGCTGGCAATTAGGGTTGTTTCAATGCCTCATCAACTCAGTCCTTTTCTATGCAACTGGGACCTGATTTATGACTGCTTTAAAAGGCCATTGTTTGGCTATATGCAGATGGATTGAGTTGAAAAGTAATTATATTTGACCCAAAGTAATTCTTAATACCTGAATTTGGTTACGTTCACTCATCATTCTACAGTAGTACTCTGGGCATCTCTTCTTCTCATTCATCTCTTGGTGATCCTTTGAAAATGAGGAGGATCTCTAGGATCAATGAACAGGAAATAATCAGGTATAATCAGCTCTAAGGCTATCACTGACCTTTCATCCCAAGTATCAATTAGGGCTCTGACCTTCATGATCAATGTCAAGATCCCATACAAACCCTTCGGGCACTTGGAGCAGAGCAACCAAACAAGGTCTTACCTCCTAGAATGACTGTGAAAAACTCCAAGATAATCAGAGTGATCTGACCATGTTCTGGAACTGATGTTAACATTATTCATCTCCAGATCTCATTGTAACTACTCTGAGATAAATACCAGATTTAATGTGTCAACCTATTGTGTATTGGCCCTTTGATGATCTGGAGCAGGTCCATGATTATTATTTTTTTATTCAAAAAGTTTTATAAGTACAGAGTACAAGCATTTTTCATTTTTCTCCCCCCCTTTCCCCCTAACCCCAACCCACCCCCTTCCCGTCCCCCCTCTCCCCCCCCGGACTTCCCAGAGAAAGTACAGGGCATAATATTCAATAAAATAAATTTAAATTAAATTAAAGCAAGTTTTTAATTTCCACAACTCCAATTTTTTAAAAACTATTCAAAACATAATCAGAAGGATAAAAATAATAAAAAATAAAGAAAATAAGAAATTAAAAAGAAAGATTAACAATCTTTCTTTTTAATTTTTAATATATAAAAATTTATATATATATATATATATATATATATATATATATATATATATATATATATATATATATATATATATATAAAGCATTATATTAATACATCATACATCATCTCAAACTATACTTTACATATCTAAACCTCCGTCTTTTATATAATCTACCTATAAACTAATAATAAGAAAGAAAGAAAGAAAGAAAAAAAAATAAAAATAAAAAAGTCAGCACATTTCTTCCAAACAAAACAAAACTTAAGTAAATACTACATAAACATTAACTAAACATTAAATGTTTATACCTAATCACAATACCTCAATATTTGAAATATTCTATCAAATTATTTATTCCCATGGTTTAAAAAATAACCCCTTATACCTCTAAGACTTTAAACTTAATCATAAAATCATAGAATCAAACACAATATTAATAAGAATATTACAATATATCAAAGTATCAACTTCAAAATATAATATATAATAATAATAATAATAATAATAATAATAATAATAATAATAATAATAATAATAAAAAAAGAGTAAAACCTAACCCCTTATACCTCAAAGACCTTAGACTTAATCCTAAAATCCCACAAAATATTAATAACATAATATTACACTATATCAAATTATTAACTTCAAAATGTATGATATATATATATTAATAATTATAAAAAAAATAATCTAAAAAGGAACTACCATCAAAAAATATTAATAATAATATTAAGAGAAAAAAGAGAAAAAGAGAAAAAACAAACAAAAAAAATACAATCCTGTTGATCTTTCCAATCATCCTATAGATTTCAACACCATCTGTCACTTGACAATTTCGAATCTGTCGATTCACCTCCCATCTGACCCCAATCCTCCATCTCCTTTTCCACGTCGCAAACATCTGTCTGGCTCTGCCAATCACTTTGAATCTTTGGAGCTGTTTCATCTTGAACCAATGTGTCTGGATTTTTCTTCTCCTCCTCTATTATTTTCATGCTTCTTTCCTCTGGTATTTTAGAAATATCAGCCTTTAAAACATTGATGTAAAATTCTGTAGCTTTCTTTATTGTGTTAAGCCAGTATTTTTTTCCCAAAAATTTCACGACCACTCCTGTTGGTGCATCCCATTTATATTGTAAATTTTTTTTAACTCATCAACCAAGAAGGTATAATCTTTTCTGGCTTTAAGCATCTTAGAAGGAATTTCTTTCCATATCATTATTTCCTGACCATTTACCTGAAGATTATTCTTGAAGGTCGCCTGTGTAATTCTATTCCGCAAAGCTCTTGTGGTAAAATATATTACAATGTCCCTTGGCAAATGGTTTTGTTTTGCATATCAAGAATTGACACTATATATCTTATCAATTTGCATAGCCAATTCCTCTTTAGACATTCCAGACACCTGCTCCAGGGCCTCTACCATCCTTCCTTTCAAATTTTCAAATTTTCCCTCCTTCAGGCCCCTCACCCTTATAGCAAATTCCATCTTTCTGAATTGAGACATCAACACCTCTGTTTCCAAATTTACTATATCATTTTGAATCTTGGCTATGTATTCCTCTGAGGTTATCAGAGCTTGCTTATTTTTTCCAGATCCATCTCCAAAACTTCCATATTTACTGCCAATCCCCGACAAGCCACCAACACATCCGCCCTCAATTGTAAATCTATCTTCTCCAAAGCAGCCTGCATTTTTTTATCTATTTCAGTGATTTTTAAATTGAATTCCATAATCAGTTCATTTTTCATAACTTTCAAAGTATTAAATAAACTTTCAGGTGTTAAAGACTTTGATTATGTTAAATCAGGCGTAAATTGC
The DNA here is from genome assembly GCA_023053685.1 of Diadophis punctatus similis. NCBI lineage: Eukaryota > Metazoa > Chordata > Lepidosauria > Squamata > Dipsadidae > Diadophis > Diadophis punctatus. The sequence goes on from JALIGW010000006.1 coordinate 24,987,727, forward strand.
ATCTTTGAAATGTAACCAGAAGAGTACTCAGTTCTTTTATTCACAACAGTCTTTCCAGGTTTAGAAGCCATTTCAAAATAGAAGCCATTTTCAAAAAAGAGGACAAAGAGGAAAAAAACCCAGATCTACACCTAGCAAAGTTCTTTCCAAATCCAAAGCCAGTTAATCTTTTATCTTTTATAAAACTGTGAGTTAAATCAAGAAACAAAAAGAGAAGAAATCATTTCTCAGGATCAGAGGTTTCCATTAGAAAAAGCTAGTAACAAAACGAAAATAACTTTCACTTCCACGCCCAAATCTCCAATCGCCATATTGTTGCTTCTTCCTTGTTAAGCTACTTTGTTGCTTCCGAAGTGAAAGCCAGCAATGGAATTAAAGTCAAAGTTTATTATTCTTGCCCTTCTGGACTCCTGCCTTTCTCTGGCTGCTCTCTTTAAATTTAAAATAATTATACTTCCCATTGTTGAAGCAGCGGTGGTCGCGGCATCTTGCTCCGCTTTCAGCGGAGGCTTCCGACTTCCCGGAGCAACAGACAGGCTGCCTGGGGAGCCCTCACCCTTCGCGCCCTAAGTTGGCTTCTAGGGCACTAGGGGGGCTCTACCCCACCTGTCTCGCTCTCATCTCTCCCCTTTGCCTGGGGAGAGATTTTCAAGCCGCCAGACAGCTTTTCTGGCGGCTTTTACAGGGAATCGGAAGGACGCCCAGCGAGGAGCGCCAGCGACGCCGTCGGAGCCAAAACCGGAAGTCCAGGTCCATGATTATTGTGGTAGGAATGAACTCCAAAACCTCTTTACAACTCTAGACTTAGGGAGGCAATTAAAATTTTTCAATTCCATAAGTTTGGGAAAAGTCCATTGCCAACCGTGTCACTGCTTTGGGGAGCTCAAGCAGGAAAAACATTTTATAGGAGGGAAGCTGGTACAGTAACAACAATTCTAGAGACCAGCTTCACAGTGGCTCACATCTGATGATCTGTTTTGTTCCACTTTTGAAAACCATCAGAATCTGACAGATGACTATAGTCATTCCACTTCCCTGCTGTGGGACTGTGGATGATGTCACACTTAAAATTTAAAAGGTCACTTACAGTATAGGAGGGGGAATAACCTCCCTCGCATCCACATCTCAGAAATAGGTCAATAGCTGGGACTTCACATAGAGCTGCTTTAAAAATTTGTAGACAGGTTCTATGTTTAGCAAACCTATAAGATTTGGGTATCTTTTTGGAAACAAATCTGGAACATTGCATAACTCTTATTATATGCTTTTTCATCAACTTATCACTTCATAGCTTGTACAGCATCAACAGTCACAGAGAAACAGATTTTTAATAAATATATATTTGGTATAGATTTTGTAATATTGCTTTCAGTTACAAACTGTATTTCTAAGTAGAATGATTCATCTTATGGTATTATGATTTTTAACTTTCAACCTCACGGTGATGAATCAATTTGATTTTCTAAATTTTATAATTACCATATTTTTCAGAGTATAAGACACACTCCCCCCCCAAAGAGGGTGAAAATTTGGATGCGTCTTATACACCGAATGTAACCAAAAACGTGAGGCACGGAGGAGGCGATGGCCTGTGGCAATCCCTGCAGCCTGGAACAGCTGATTGGGGGTATTCCGGAGGCCGATCCACCCGCCAATCAACTGCTCGTGCTGAATCAGGCTGCAATAATGTGCTGAAGTTGACATGGCTGTTCGCTATTTGCTGCAAGGACGTGTCAGAGTTTGCAGCAGCAATCACATCCAGAAAGCACACACAAGTAACTGATTCAGCAGGATTCAATAACTTCTCTTTATATAACACATGAATATAACACATGAAGTAAAAATATACAATACCAAAAGCAGGTTTTACAACATGGTAATTCCAACGTGGTAAATACAAACAAAACACAAGCAGAGGAGTGGAGTTTCAGTTTCAGTTTTAGTTTCAGAGATCAGCACAGCATGCAGCTTTAGTACAGAACAAGCCACGCCCAGGCTCCTTGCTGTCTCCTTCCTTGTTTCTCACACAGCAAATACTATTTCAGTTTCCAAACAGCCTTCAACTCTCTCACACACTGACAGGACGCTAGCCAGATGAATACTATGGATGCTGGTAGGCAGAGGGAGAATTTTTTTTCTTATTTTCCTCCCCAAAAATGAAGGTGCATCATATACTCCGGAGCGGCTTATACTCTGAAAAATATGGTAATTATTAATAATAATATTTTTATCCATCAACCATTTCCAGCAGTGAGGGCCCCTTTCAGGGCCCAAATCAAATGATGAAACCAAGTTTTTATACTCTTCCAGCAGGCCAAAAGAGTGGGAGCAGTTCTCACCACTGGTGGTAGAGTAGTTCACAGGGAGAGGGACAGAGTGACAAGTTCTTCTCCTTGACCGCCCCCCCCCCCCCGCTTAGCAGATGGGATCTGTAGCAGCACCCTTCCGCTATTTTGATTTTTTAAAAGTCCGCCATTATTATTTTTATAAATAACTCAAACACAAACACATCTAATATTCCTTCCTCCTCCTGTTTTGCCCTCAACAACAATCCTGTGAAGTGAGTTGTTGACTGGCCCAACTTCACCCAGCTGGCTTTCATGACTAAGGACTAGAGATCATGATCTAGTTTTTAACCTGATGCCTTAACCATTAGACCAAACAAGTTTATTCTTTAGCAAACAGAGAAACAAGTATAGCCAGAGAGGAATCAGGATTATAATCTTGCTGAATCATAAATTTTGAAAATTGCAATTGCAAGGAAAAAATATTGTCAATATTTCAAGTAAATCTATAAATAATTATTTTGGATGCATTTATAAAAATGAATTTAAAACCAAGCTCTTTCTTTAATGGCAAAAAGAAAATTAAAATCAATAGCAGCTGATTAAAGAATTCCACTTAATTCACAAATCAAATGAAAAGCTTTTATTCAAAATATTTTAATAATGAATGCTGCAATGGTTTGAATAAAAATATCATGATGAAATTTCTTGGTATATTGAATAGTTAAACTGAAATAATACAAGTATAGAGAATTATCTATTCTCTATACATGTAGATAATAATTACCTCCCAATTTTTTGCTGTAATTAAAATTATTGAATCTCTGCTATGTAATAATCAGATTCTTATACCTAAGAATACCAGCCCTACTGTAAAGCTATCCCCTTTATGTTAGAGTAAGACCTGAAATCTATTTCTGAAGTTATATATAGAATTGCACATTTAAAATATTACAGCATTATAAAGGTAAAGACCACAAACTCAAATTTATGAACAAATTAAAAAAGTTATGAAAAATTACTTACATTAATCTGTCTTAAATAAAGCAAAAATAAATGTAGTTTTTAAAAACAAAATCTTTAAATCCAGCTGTAAAACATTGTTTTAGAAAATTGTTTGAAATATTAATTTTTTTATATTTTACTCTGAAGACTGTACTTCAGATTCAAAAGCAAGAATTACTCTAGAGCACATAGGAATGCACATGTAGTACCTGTTTCTGAGTCCTTAAAGCAGTTGCATCTTCTAGGTGAGATTATACTGGTACCTTCATAGCTGCAGTGTAATCATACAAAAAGACAAAACAGTCATAAAGGGTTACATGTACACCTCAGGATGAAATAAACCCAATGCTTTATGGATGGTTTTCTATACTTTATATTTAACATGACATATACCAATATGTACTTCCACACCACAGATACATTGGTATTGTATTTATAAATATAAAAATTAACAAAAAGATGGAGACTAGATCTTCAAATCTGTAAAAAATTAATTGTTCCGGACAATTAAGGGGCTGCACTAGAAGACCTCCAAGATCCCTTCCAACTCTGTTATTGTGTTATTAAAGCCTTTTGTCATTTTGATAAGCGTATGGAATCCTTTGGTGACAAAACAGCTGTTAAAGGAGTTTGAAACTGAAGAGAGATCTGAATGAGGAGAATAGTTTGGTGGTATGCCAAACTTTTGGATCAAGTTGATTAACCACACATCTTTTTGCTGTAATTTTCCATTAATTAATTTTCCATTATGAGAAATATAAGCAGCTATGATTGAGACTTATGTTCTTGCCATGAAAAATCTTGTTAATATAATATAATATAATATAATATAATATAATATAATATAATATAATATAATATAATATAATATAATATAATATCATATCATATCATATCATATCATATCATATCATATCATATCATATCATATCATATCATATCATATATCATATCATATCATATATCATATCATATCATATCATATCATATCATATCATATCATATCATATCATATCATATCATATCATGCAAAATGATTATATAATAAACTATATTATATGAATATAATATAGTTCATTATATTGAAAATATTATAAACTTATGAAATGCACTACAGAGACCAGGAGGCGTATTATAGAGCTGCAAATGGCTTCTTTGCTGCCATCTATTGATCATGAGGACCCAGATTTTGGGGGGCAATATGCTGACTCTGTAAACCTAAAGAAAGCTGTAAAACACTGTAAACCGGTATATAAGTCTAAGTGCTATTACTATTGCTATTCAGATATCTGCAGTCCAAATGTGGTATGTCTTTATAGTTGGATTTGTTCCCCACACTTACCTGGGTAAAGAATAGGGCATATTTAGCAAATAGAAACATTGATTTCAACTAGAATTCACTTAAGGTTTGTTGTTGTTGTTGTTGTTGTTAGTTGTGAAGTCTTGTCCGACCCATAGCGACCCCATGGACAATGTTCCTCCAGGCCTTCCTGTCCACTACCATCTTCTGGAGTCCATTTAAGCTCACGCCTACTGCTTTAGTGACTCCATCCAGCAACCTCATTGTCTTTCGTCCCCTTCTTCTTTTGCCCTCAATCTTTCCCAGCATTAGGCTCTTCTCCAGTGAGTCCTTCCTTCTCATTAGGTGGCCAAAGTATTTGAGTTTCATCTTCAGGATCTGGCCTTCTAAAGAACAGTCAGGGTTGATCTCCTCTAGGACTGACCGGTTTGATCACCTTGCAGTCCAAGGGTCTCTCAGGAGTCTTCTCCAGCACCATAGTTCAAAGGCCTCAATTCTTTGGTGCTCAGCCTTCCTTATGGTCCAACTTTCACAGCCATACATTGCAACTGGGAAAACCATAGCCTTGACTGTACGCACTTTTGATGTCTCTGCTTTTTAGTAAGTTGTCTAGATTTGCCATAGCTTTCCTCCCCAGGAGCAAGTGTCTTTTAATTTCTTGGCTGCAGTCTCCATCTACAGTGATCTTGGAGCCCAGGAAAATAAAATCTGTCACTACCTCCATTTCTTCCCCATCTATTTGCCAGGAATTGAGAGGGCCAGATGCCATGATCTTAGTTTTCTTAATGTTGAGTTTCAAGCCAACTTTTACACTCTCCTTCTTCACCCGCATCAAGAGGCTCTTTAGTTCCTCTTCACTTTCTGCTATTAGAGTGGTATCATCTGCATATCTGAGGTTGTTGATATTTCTCCCGGCAATCTTAATTCCAATTTGTGATTCATCTAGCCCTGCCTTTCTCATGATGTGCTCTGCATATAAGTTAAATAGGCAGGGCAACAGTATACAGCCTTGCGGGATTCCTTTTCCAATTTTGAACCAATCAGTGGTTCCATGTCCAGTTCTCACTGTTGCTTCTTGACCCGCATATAGGTTTCTCAAGAGACAAATAAGATGGTCTGGTACTCCCATCTCTTTAAGAACTTGTCACAATTTGTTGTGATCCACACAATCAAAGGCTTTAGCATAGTCAATGAAGCAGAAGTAGATGTTTTTCTGGAACTCCCTAGCTTTCTCCATGATCCAGCGTATGTTGGCAATTTGATATCTAGTTCCTCTGCCTCTTCGAAATCCTGCCTGTAGTTCTGGTAGTTCTCGATCCACATACTGCTGGAGCCTAGCTTGTAGGATTTTAAGTATAACTTTACTAGCATGTGAAATGAGTGCAATGGTGCAATAGTTTTAACATTCTTTGGCATTGCCTTTGTTTGGAATTGGAATGTAAATTGACCTTTTCCAACCCTGTGGCCACTGTTGAGTTTTCCAAATTTGCTGGCAAATTGAGTGTAGCACTTTTACTGCAGCATCTTTTAAGATTTTGAATAGCTCAGCTGGAATACTGTCACCTCCACTAGCTTTGCTGTTGCTCAGATTTCCTAAAGCCCATTTGACTACATTCTAGGATGTCTGGCTTGAGGTCAGTGACCACCCCATCATGGTTATCAGGGATGTTAAGCTTGTTCTTGTATAGTTCTTCTGTGTAATTTTGCCACCTCTTCTTAATCTCTTCTGCCTCTGTTAGGTCCCTGCCATTTTGGTCCTTTATCAGGTCCATCTTTGCATGAAACGTTCCCTTCATATCTCCAATTTTCTTGAAGAGATCTCTGGTCCTCCCTATTCTATTGTTTTCTTCTATTTCTTTGCACTGTTCATTTAAGAAGGCATTCTTATCTCTTCTAGCTATTCTCTGGAATTCTGCATTCAGTTGGGTGTATCTTAAGGTTGGGTGTATCTTAAGGTATCTTAAGGTTGAGCACCCTAAAATGAGCACCCTAAATTGATATTGCATATTAGTGTGCCTCTAGATAGTCTAAGTTTAGACTATTAATATTAAAAAAAAATAATCCCATGGATGTAGGTAATCACATACAATGTGCACAAATGACCTAACCCTGATGAGATTACATCAGGATTACATTTTGTTCTTAAACAGTTGATCAGCCTCCACAAAGAAAACTGGGATTTACATTGTGCTGATCATCTGCTGCTGCTACATTAGTAAGTAATTTATGTAGGGATAGCAGCAAGCTTTGTATAATATGTCAAATGGCCCAACCTACTTGTATGATAACCAAAACAGAGGAGGAATCTGTATTTAATGTTAAAACCATTAAAAAAAACATTGGATGGCCTCTGTTCAAGAATATTCAAAATATTCATTATTATATCATTTGATATCTGAAAAATCAGTGTAAGTAATGCATGTAGATGTTATATATCAGATCTTTGAACAAGATAGCTCCATTTCCCCTTCTGTCATTTCTGATATGACTGCAGATATTTATTTGTTCACTAATAATTGTTATTCCCTGAGAACTTAGTCTTCTTAAAGACCTGCAAAAGTTCAGTCAATTTTTTGGGGAAACGGTGATATTACTCATAGATAGCGCTTTTCAATTACCAGTGATGTTTTGCCTTGTTATGTTTTTGCCTTTTCTGCTGCACTTTTGGAATGAAGGAACATATTTTTTGAATATGTGTTGTCATTTAGAAATTTATTTTAAGCAATACTGTTTGTTTTTCATTTCACAAGACTTATTTGTATAATGTTAACTTTAGTTTGAGACCTAAGGAAAAACTACTGCATAAAAGCTTTTTCTTTCATCAGTACAACATAAAAAGGGTGTTGTTATCTTACCTGAACGCCCCTTCTTGTAGGGTGGAGCTAGCCTCCAAGATTGGGATGACACGATCCATCAGCCAATCAGGACTGAGTCTGACTTTATAAAAACTGTCCTCCTGCTATGGTCCCCCTCTTGAGATGAAGGACGAAGTCAGACCTGCATTGGAGCTCCCCAACCGAAAACTTTTATTAAACAGCAGTAACCACAAGAATCAGAAACAAGGAACAAAAAACGAGGGCGGGACTTGGAGGCTAGCTCTACCCTACGAGAAGGGGAGTTCAGGTAAGATAACAACGCCTTTCTCCCTAGTGGGTGGAGCTAGCCTCCAAGATTGGGACATGCCAAAGCAGTGAGCCCATATGGGAGGGAATCAAGGTAAACAGTCCAGCCCCATCAGCGGCACCACCGTCTGCAAAACTCGACGGCTGAAGGCCGCGTCCTCAGAAGCGAAAATGTCCATTTTGTAGTGCCTGATGAACGGCACTGGGGATGATCACGTCGCCGCCCGGCAAACTTCCTCAATGGAGGCGTTGGTCGCCCACGCTGCAGTTGTGGCCGCACTCCGCATAGAATGAGCAGTCAATCTGGCCAGCCGCGGAAGGGCTTGCTGGTCATAGGAGTATGCGATGACAGCGCATATCCACCAACTGATCACGGTTGAGGAAGCCTTCCTGCCCATCGACGCTGGGTGGAACCCCACGAACAGCGCCTCTGAATACCGGAATGAGGACGTGCACGCTGTGTACACCTCAAGTGCCCACTATATGTCAAGAAACTGGCACTGGTGGTCTGAAGCGAGAGGCACCTCAAAAGATGGAAGGACCAGTTCCTGCTCCCTGTGAAAATACATATTTATCTTAGGTGTAAACATAGGATCGAGATGGAGCACGACTGTGTCCAGATAGAATATGCAAAGGTCCGAATGGACAGAGAGTGCAGCCAGCTCAGAGATGCGATGTGTGGATGTTATTGCCACCAGAAATGCGACTTTCTGAGTTAGAAGTCGTAGAGACAAGGTGTGCAACGGCTCATATGGGTCCCCGGTGAGGGACTGAAGGACTGTATGCAAGTCCCAAGTTGGGTACCGATGTACCACCGGCGGGCAGATGTTAGACGCCGCTTTGAGAAAACGCCGCACCAGAGGATGAGCAGACAGCTGCTCAGATGCTGGGCAAGAAAGAACCATAGAAAGTTCCGCCATTTGGTGGCATAGAGTGTTGGGCGCTAAGCCCTTGTCCAGTCCAGCTTGTAGGAATTGCAAGATGTTGACAATCGTGAGATCCATGGGACAAACGGAGGCATGCGAGCACCAATCTCAGAAGGCCTTCCAGGTGGAAGAATAAATGCTCTCCATGGACACTCTGCGGGATGACAGGAGAGACTGTATTATGTTGGCCAGGACCCCGCGGTGCCTCAGAGTATGCCACTCAAGTGCCAGGTGGTCAGTTGATATCAGTGCAGGTCTGGATGCCGCACTGACCCCTGGGAGAGTGATGACTCTGTCGGCGGGATCCGCCAGTGCGGACTGATGGACAGCAACTTGAGGTCCACAAACCAGGCCCTCCTCGGCCAGTGTGGCACCAGGAGGACCACCTCCGCAGCCTCGGTCAGTATCTTGCAAATGACCTGCGGAATCAGTGGCAGAGGGGGAAATGCATAGAGAAGGCCCTTCGGCCAAGGGCATCGAAGTGCGTCCACCCCCTCCACTCCGCAAGACTGGTATCGACAGAAATAGCATGGTAGTTTCGCATTCTGTGGAGCGGCGAATAGGTCGATGATTGGATGGCCGAAATGGTTCATCAGTTCCTGAAACAGGTCCTGATGAAGACTCCACTCTGCAGGATCCACCTCATTGCGACTGAGCCAGTCTGCAGTTTGGTTTGACACCCCTGAAATGTGTTCCACCTTGACAGAAAGGAGGTGACGCTCTGCCCAGAGGCCCAAGGCTTTGGCCTCTGTCATCAGGCGGTGAGACATTGTGCCCCCCTGCTGATTTATATGGGCTTTGGCGGTTAGCAGGAAGACATGCTGGCCTGATAAGATGTTGCAGAAGTGCTGGAGGGCAAGGAAGGACGCCTTCAGTTCCAGATGGTTGATGGTCAGCAATGCTTCCATCTGCGACCAGGTGCCCTGGGCCATGTGTGACAGAGTGTGAGCCCCCCCATCCACGGAGACTGGTGTCGGTGGTCACCATGACCCTGTGCGGCTCGATGAAACAGCCGCCCTTGGCGATCGCCGGGGAACGCCACCACTGTAGAGAGCAATGAACGGACGTTGGAAGATGGACCTTGGCCAAGGAGGCACTCCTGCGTGACCACTGAAAAGGTAACATCAACCATTGGAGGTCTCTGGAGTTCAGTTGAGACCAGGGCGTAATGTGAATTGCCGAAACCATTTTTCCCAGGAAAGAGGACAGCTGGTTCAGGGGAACCCGTCGTTGGCACAGAACCTGCTGGATAAGGCCGGATAGGCTGTCCTGATGCTCCTGAGAAAGGTACACCCTGCACTCCAGAGAGTCAATGATGGCCCCTAAATGGGTGATCCTGGTCGAGGGGCATAAATGGCTCTTCTTGAGGTTGATAGAAAAGCCATGGTCTCTAAGGATGTCCAGGGTCATCTGGAGATCAACCTCTGCCTGGGATGGAGAGGACAACTGGATGAGGATGTCGTTCAGGTAACATTGCACCCTGACCGGGATCGCCCTGAGGTGGGCAGCGAGAGCTGCCAGGATCTTGGTAAAGACCCGTGGGGCAGATGAAAGCCCAAAGGCAAGGGCGGAGTACTGATAATTGTCATCCAGGTAGCAAAAATGTAGGAACTTTTGGTGGGCGGGTCAAATTGGGATGTGAAGGTAGGCCTCCGTGAGGTCAATGGATGACATGAGGTCCCCCTTCCATATACTGCCTAGGATAGACTGCAATGTGTGCATCTTGAACTTTTTGTATTTTAAGTGCTTATTGAGACGCTTTAGATCGAGGACAGCTCTCCACCCGCTCGAGGACTTCTGAATGAGGAACAAAATGGAATAGAAGCCCTGGCTCCGCTGGTCCTCCAGCACCCACTGAATAGCTTCAATATCTAGCAGGTGCTGGATGGCGGTCAACATGAGTGACCATTTCCGGAGATTAGAGGACTGGGGGCACCTTAGAAAAAAATCCCAGGGGGTGTGGAGATGAAATCCAGGGTGAGACCTGATGTTAAGGTCTCATGAACCCAAGCATTGGTTGTAATGCCCTCCCACCACCTGGCAAAAAGGTGCAGGTGGCCCCCAATGGGAGGCACGGGTTCATCTACTTGTAGCGGCAGAAGGGGCGACCACCTGCCCCCCAAAAAGGCCGCTTGGCAGACTGATCACCCTTGTTTCTATCCTGCCCTTGGCTCTGTCTCCCTCCCGACTGTGATCTACCCTGGCTTTAGGAGGGAGCCCTGAAGAGCCATCGCGGAAAGGATGGGGGAGTGAAGGAAGGCTTGTTCTGACACTTACAGGTGCAATTAGGCAACACCTTCCATTTGCCCTTGGACTCAATGAGATAGGGGTCCAAGGCATCTGCAAAAAGGGACTGACCCTTAACAGGAGCAGTGGCAAGGTGCCATTTTTGTTGGGTGTTGGCCAGCCAGCTTCGCAGCCAGTGCATATGGCAGGCCACCACTGACAACCTCATCGCCCTGGCCGCAAAGCGGGCGGCCTGTCGGGTGGCATCCGATATAAACTGCGTAGCTGCCATTAATTTATTGATGTCCTGCCTCGCTCGAAGGTCTGTGGTGGGAACATGGTCCTGCAACAACTTGAGCCAATGAAGCGATGTTCGGCAAAAGAACGAGGCAGTGGTCAAAGCCTTGACGGCCCATGCCGCTGCCTGATGGGCGCGTTGAAGAGCCTGTTCGGTCTGGCGAGCTTCAGGACGAAGCAGCTCCTCCGAGTCGCCAGGCATTGGGGCAGTAGAATATAGTACCTTGATGGGGGGGTCCACAGGTGGGACCGGGAGGTGTTGAGCCAGGTCCTGCACTACGTTGAAATATCTTTTGTCCAATGAGGATGGGAGGGCCCCAGTTTGTGGAGATTGCCATTGTTTTAGGACCAAATCAACGAATAGTTTGGGGGCCGGGATCACCTCCGCCTGGGACGTAGCCTCCTCAAAAAGAGGGTCTATGGACTTGTCCTCTGGCTGTTTAGGGTCAGTGGACGTGATCTTGGCCGTGGCCTTTGCCTTGTGCAGCAGTGATTTAAAAAGGCCCGGATTAAAGAGACCCATTATGACCGGGACTTCAGGGGCTAAATCCTCATCAGCCGACAAATCCAAGTCCTGGCCATGGTCCTCCGGGTCCTGGATGGATCCCGGGGACCCATGTGGGGAATACTCCCCCTCTTCAAGGGGCTAGTAGGTCTCAGGCACCGGAGAGCAGTGGGATAGTTGGCGGGAATGCCTGGCTGCTCCAGAAGTGGAGGGAGCTGAGCCGCAGCATGTTTCATGCCTGCCTCAATACCTTTTTGAATCGCTGCCTGGATCATAGCCTAAAATTCAGGAGTATTAAATTGGGCTGAAGCAGCAGCAGAGGGTGTGGCCGAAGTAGCATCCCCTGAGGGCCTGTGGTCCTCCCAAATGTCCCCTTCCCCAAGGCACAAGTTAGGGTTGTCGAGCGATAGTGCCCCAGAAGATTGCCTCGATCTCTGTGTGTGGGACCCCCTGTGTCCATAGGGGGTTATGTCCCTGGGTTAGAAGAAACGGGCGGCTGTGGCGACTTTGCTGACGCCTTCTCTGGAGCCTTGCTATGGTGCCACTCCTCACTCTGAGCAGTCTTAGAGGGAGCCTTGGACCTTTCGGCAGATGCCTGCTGAATCGACAAACGGTCCCTGTGCTCAGAGGAGGGGGTGGATGAGGCCCTAGCTCGCCCCTCTGATTGCCTCTGGTAGACTTCGACCTGCTTTTTCCGGCTTTTGCCTGCTTGTCAGCCATCGGGACTCGTGAGTACCTCTGAGGCGACTGACAAGCGTTGCGAGGCCTTGCAGCAGGGAGGAGCCTGTGGATGCCCCTGTGCAATGAAGCCTGGGCAGCCGAGCGCAATGGGAGGGGCGTCCCTCTGCTGTCGGCAGTTGAAAATGGCCATTGCCGCCAAAATTAGGTGACGGGAAGCAACTGCTCGGCTTTGTAAGGGGCACTCAACACACTAGTTCCAGCCGCTCCCTCATCAAAGGCATCTAGCGGTCCCTTGCCATTTTGGCCCACAGGGAATCGGAAAGAAATCCCAGCCAAAGAGAGAGGGTTGACGGTCGAACAGTCACTTGACTTCTGTGTCTTGACAGGTCACCGAACAGCACAAAATATGCCCTCCAAGCGGTACGTGGCACAGGCCACCCTTGCTGCTGGTCACCCAAGCGCTAGGCTTCTGTGACATCCACTGGTATGAGTAGCAATGTAGCCAGGCCGCGAGGGATCTGCTTGACAGCCGGCCACACAATAGGTGGCCTGTCGGCCAGCGGCCGGGCCAAGGCCCAAAGCCAGTACTCCTCCCCATGCCCAATTGATTATAGAATTAGTGGGGGGAATACACTCACGATCTGAAATCAGGAGAAGCTGTTGATATATATTGAGAAATAAGGAGAAAACCTGCAAGGTTGGGGAGACACAGATCCTTGACCTAGGACTGAGTCGAAAGAGGGGGAGCATAGCAGGAGGACAGTTTTTATAAAGTCAGACTCAGTCCTGATTGGCTGATGGATCATGTCATCCCAATCTTGGAGGCTAGCTCCACCCACTAGGGAGAAGCATATATTCAAAAGGGATAGATGTGTTGTCTATACCTTTAAGTGTAAAATTCACTTGCTAAAATATGCAAAGCTATGAAAATGTTGTTAATTATCTAACAATATTGGAATGCCATTTTGTGTTAACTATATTCCTGAGTGTAAACAATAAAACATATTTCAGATTCTTATGTTGGTATTAAAATAAGTCAGTACAATATATAAGGGGATGCAGTGGTGCAGCCGCTTAATGATACTGGAACTGCTCGCCAGAAATGGTTTGCACTGCAATGGTTCAAGCCGAGCTCTGCAAGACGGGCTGAGCTCCTGCCACTCGTTTCCCAGCTCCTGCCTACCGAGCAGTTTGAAAGCATGGAATATTGCAAGTAGATAAATGGGTACCACTTCGGTGGAAAAAACCTACCTGCGTTCGTGTGTGTCAAGACCAGAAGTCATTGTCAAGCGTTGAGGAAATCAGGAGATTCAGGTAGTTCAAATGAATATAAAGATTTATTGTAAGCTTAAGTGTTCTACAAGAATCTGAACTATTAACAGTCAAAGGAAATAAGCAGGAATTAAGAAGAAATTCAAGTTGGGCTGGACTTAGATTTCTTGTGGACATGCAGAGACTCATGAGAGATGACACATTTTACCCCTCCCTCAGGCTCAGCCTGGTCAACTCCTACATCCAGCTCTGGTCCTGGCTGGATGTGAGGCAATGCAACAAGTGGCAAGGTGAGGCGAGACCAGTGGACGAGCCTGGAAGAGCCACCAACCTGAACATTGCTAGTCAGCTGATGTAAGCTAGTTCGCCTCCGGAGGTGCATCAAGGATAGACACGCAAGTGATGAACAGAATGAACTAGCAATTTAGGCTGTCAGGACTATATTGTGTCTAGCATTTTTATTTCTTTATTTTGTCAAGCATGTATAGGTAACAGATATAAGTATAAACATGATTATGAGTACAGGAAATGGATACAAATAATGCATTGACCACTCTGTTGCTGAAGTTGTATTTTCTGCAATCGAGTTTGGAGCAGTTTACCTTAAATTTGTATCTATTGTGTGTTCGTGTATTGTTGTGGTTGAAGCTGAAGTAGTCATTGACAGGTAGGACGTTGTAGCAGATAGGTTTGTGTACTACGCTTAGGTCAGACTTCCCTGCCATTGTATGCCATATGCTAAATAAATAAATAGTGCAATATATGATTTTATTTTTTTAACAATGTATTTTTGAATGTTATATTTGAAATTATTATAATAATTATAGTCCTATGCACCAGATATCACTTTCTCCTTATATATCTCAGATCAAAAGTCAGTCTTCCTCAACTTTCCAGATGTGTTAGATTTCAGCCTCCATATTTTCTACCAGAAACCTGAGCAATAACCTCATTATTGGCTTGCAATATTTTTACAAGGAACCAAAGGCTCTAAGTGAACATCTTCTCTTTCATCATAGATTTGTCTATAACCTTGCATAGGGCTTTCCATACTTCATTTAAACATTGCGAGAAAACATCTGTGGGAATTTCTTTTGCTGGGGTTTTTCATATTGAATAACATATGCAGCCTGGGAAACTTCAGAGATAAAATGTGGCAATCACATTATCTGCCAACTCCAACAAAATATCATCAAGAGATATCCGAAAGATAAGATAATAAGATAGAAAAAAAGAAGCTTCATTTGCAGGAAAGTAACATTTTTTAAGGGCACAATATAACTTCATATATATAAAACATCATGTCCTGTTACTTTAGATTCCTGTCTCCTTTTTTATAAACTAAGAAAAGGAAACAAATCATGAACATTTGTTCATGTGGGGTTATATCTGCTAAGAGACTAGAACAGTGGATGGCGAACCTATGTCACGTATGCCACAAGTGGCACGCAGAGCCATATCAGTGGACATGCGAGCTCAAGTCCAGCGTGCATGCGTGCGCTGGTCAGTTGATTTTCGGGCCTTCTGGGCCCACTGGGAGTCAGGAAACAGGCTGTTTCCAGCCTCCGGAGGGGGTGGGGAAGGCCCATTTTTTGCTCTCCCTGAGTTCCAGAGCCTTTCTAGGAGCCTGGGAAGGGCGAAAATGGCCTTCCCTACCCCCATGGAGGTCCTCCAGAGGCCAGAAACCACCCATTTGCCAACTTCCGGTTAGACCAGAAGTCCCATTTTTTGCTCTCTCCAGGCTTCAGAGCCTTTCTAGGAGCCTGGGGAGGGAGAAAACAGCCTTCTCCCTCGAGGCCCTCTGGAGGACAGAAATGGCTCATTTGGAAGTTGGGAAACGGGCCATTTCTGGCCTCCGGAGGACTTCCGGGGGGTGGGGAAAGCCGTTTTGCCCTCCCCAGGCTCCTAGAAAGGCTCTGAAGCCTGGGGAGAGCAAAAAATGGGCGTGCCATCTGCGTTCCGGGAATGGGGAGGGGTCACGTGCGCATGCGCTGGGGGCACATGGAATTATGGGTGTGGGCATGCATGCATGTGACCCCCCGCGCTCCCCCCTTTTGGCACACGAACCAAAAAAGGTTCGCCATCACTAGACTAGAAGAACCATTCCCCATTAGTTCTTTAAGAGGATGAAAATGTTTTTGTAGGTATCAAAAGATGTGATCTTATTTTTAAATAATAGTGTTTCACTGACCTGTTTATTTCTTTTCCAATCCGTTGATCACCTATTTATACATTTGCAAAAGATCTGTTGCTTAAATTAACATGCTTGCTCATTTAATACAATGGAAGTGTTTTAATGTAGTATGTCTAATTCACTCCCATAGCAATTTGTTAGTAGAATTAAACTATGTAGTGAGGGAGGGCTAGGCCTCAGTTGGGGCAAAGGATGATCCTGGGAACACAGGCTGAAGCTGTTCCCTGTGAGATTGGGCTGCCACGGTGAGGTGGGGGTGGGCGATTCACTTAGGCCATGGCGCACTTAATCAAATCCCTCTGCACTGGCCTAATCAGGCTCCCTTTGCTTCATAGGCCTACTGTGTGAGGGAAGCCTAGGCCTGAATTGGGGCGAAGGATGATCCTGAGAACACAGGCCGAAGCTGTTCCCTGTGAGATTGTACAGGGAGCGAGACCAGTACAGGGAGTGAGGCCAGTACAGAAGCCTTTTATTGAGCATGCCACAGCCTAAGTGGATTGTCTGTCCCCACCTCCCAGCTTCGGCCTGTGTTCCCAGGATCGTACTTCACCCCAACTCATCGCACGAAGGACGGGACCAACTCAACCAAGGCAAAACAGGTATGGAGGCCAGAGAGGAGACCCATCCTATTTCAGCAGGGGTGGAGGAGACGCAACATGGGCTAGCTCAGGGATTTATGTTCCAGGCCCAGGCCCAGTTTGAGAAAATGGTAAAATGGGTGGTGGCAGAGACAGGGGGTGGCACTTCTAAATCCCCCAGTAGTCCACAGGTTCCGTCGCTGGGATTTGAACAAAGTCCTTATACTTTTAAAATCCTGTAAATATCATTGCTTTGATTTGACACTATAGATATAATTCATTTCTTTTCCTGTCTAATACAAGATTGGATAAATAAATACCTGGGCAACGCTGGGTAATCAGCTAGTAGAACATAAAAAACCAAAAAACATTCAAGGCTTGTCTTTGCCCTGCTATTTGTTCTGTGAATCTCCTTTTCTA
Source organism: Diadophis punctatus similis (assembly GCA_023053685.1). Taxonomy (NCBI): domain Eukaryota; kingdom Metazoa; phylum Chordata; class Lepidosauria; order Squamata; family Dipsadidae; genus Diadophis; species Diadophis punctatus. The sequence continues at coordinate 25,004,538 of JALIGW010000006.1, forward strand.
CCTGTTACCTAGAAACATGGGTGGGGGGAACACCAGCACTGGAAGGAAACACCATAAGACTTCCATTGTTCCCCTGCAGTGCTGCTTCAGATCTGAATTCTCATTGTCATTTGAGCTAGAACTCAGCAATACTGAGCAGATTCACTAAGAAGAAGCTGGAACTACATAACTTGTCTCCATCCGAAAAGAAAGGACATGGAGCAGGACTTGTCAAGATAGTAGAAGTAATATTTGGCATTTAAATATTTTTTTTTACTGATAGAGTCTTTGGGAAGAATTAGAGAAACCTAGTCTACTGTCTCTTGTGATGAATCTAATCCCTGCTTATGACATTTAGCTGGTAAGCAAAGAGGTACAATCTATGGCATGAATGCACATTTGGCCACCAAAGACTCGCCCGGTATCAGTACTCCGTCCAAATCACCGCTCCTGCACAAAGCTTATTCCGGTTGCCCCAGCTTCATGATGGCCGTCATGACCACCGCCCCTGCTGCCAGATCAAAGAGTTTTTCTCCAACCTCCAAGGAACTTGCCTGTCCCTCTTGGTCTTCTGAGGTGCCTCTCCTTCTTCTCTGTCCCTACAGGATGGATCTGGTCCGAAGACCCCCCGACAGCGGTTTGTCAGCCTGGAATTTCATGGGGTTCATCAGAGCCCACTATTTCCAGACTGTCTCACTGTGATGCTTCTGGTCATCCAGAACTCAAGGCACTTTAGCTTCTTGAAAGTGGCTTGGCATTTGAGAGACCAATTCAGCAGCTGGCTAGGTTTGGGCTTCACCCCTCCCCCTGTTTTCAACAAGTTGGTAATCAACAAGGCTCTCTGGGTGAACATGGGGATGAATTGGCAGTAAAAGTTCACAAAGCCAAGGAAATTTTGCAGCTGCTTTCTGGTCCATGGGAGCTCCCACTCTAATATTGCCTTCACTTTGCTGTGATCTATTTCTACTCTGTCCTTGGAAATACGGTACCCCAGGTAGTCTAAGCGAGTCTTATGGAATTTACAATTAGACAGCTTTGCATAAAGGTGGGCCCCCTGTAATTTTTTAAGGACCTCTTGGACCAGTTTCATATGTTCTTCTGAGGTCTCTTCTGGTGGTAGAACCAGCTGTGGTTGCCTGTTGCGCTAGGGCTCCGACCACTCCAGTGTTGCTGGCATCACCAGTTTCAGGAGAGGGGGAGACTGAGTAATCAATGATTTTGCTCCTTCCATCCCAGCAACTGCTGCTGTAGTATCCTTGATCTCCAAGCTGCCAAACTTCTCTCTCAGTTGCTCCATTGAGGGACTGCAGGTGGTTATCGGGAGCTTCCATTCAGCTGGCTCATCCCACTCGACTGGCTGCCTTGCTTTCAACTTACTCCCTCGAATCACATTGACCCTTGAAGAAATTAGAGGGTGTTCTGCTACTGCTGCCTTGCCCACATTTGTTGCCCGTCAGGTTTTTGGTCCCTGGTACAGGGCAGCCCTCGGCCACTGCCTTGTGTTCACAGGTTGCTGCTCAAGCTTCTCAGCTCTGTTTACGATGGGCGCTGGCCGACTGCATTCCTGCTCTGGTTGGCAGAGCCACCAGAGCCTCTCAGGCCAGGATGTCTCCCAGCTTCCTCTTTTCTCTGATTCTTTGTCAGCCATTGACATCTCAAGGTTGCTGACCTCCTGGTGGGATCCAGGTAGGTACTATTGAGTGAATTGGCTTAATGTCAACCTTCTTCAGGAAATCTCTGTCTCCAGGCATCAAATAGATTAAGTTCCTCTACCATGGTGAAAAATGACTTTGGTAATTTTTTCCTTTGTGTTTTATTCCCCCCCCCCCCGATGTTTTGTAGTCCAAATCTGCTTTTACAACAGCATTAAAGTCTCCAAGTATACATATGTTCTCATAAGCTAACTCAACTATCTTCTGATGTAACTTTGTATAAAAATTTTCTTGATTTTCATTCGGAGCATAGATAGCAACTAATAGAAGATTTTTAGTGTTCATTTTTATTTCTACCATAAGAATCCTCCCCTCTTCATCATTGTATATACACCTTGAAATTATTTTCTTCTGTATATATAATGCTATTCCTTTTTTGCTTTGATCTACTGATGTCGTATATAATTCTCCAAATTTCTCACATTCTAAAAATTTCTTATGTTGCTGCTTGATATGTACTTCTTGTAGACAAATAATATCCATCTTCAATTTTTTTAGTCTATTAAATATCCTTTTTCTTTTAATAGCCGAATTTAGTCCATTTATATTCATTGAAATCATCTTTATTTCATCCTCCATGGTTTCCTTTTTTACTTTAATGCCTTAGTCGATCTTGTCACTCTCAATTCTCTTTGGTCCTTTATCTCCATTGCTGTTGCTCTTTCCAATTCTTTCTCTTGAATCTCTTCCTCTTGTAAAGTAGCCAATTGTTTGGTCTTTCTGTTTGTTTCCTCCTTTTGTAATCTTATTTCTCTAATCTCTTTTTCTCTTCTTTCTTCTTCCTCATATACAAAATGTTGTCTATAAAAATATTCTGCTTTGTCAGTTGTGTCCAGTCTTATTCGTTGACCTTGCCACCACACCATTATCCCTTCCGGTGTAAGCCATCTAAAATTGATTTTCCTTTCAATCAAATTTTTTGTCAGGAACTGATAATCCTTTCTTAGGTCTCTAACGCTTCTTGTAACTTGTTTCAGGGTTGAAATTTCTTTTTCTTTGTATTTAAGGGTCACATTTCTCAGTTTTTGTAAAAACTCTGTTCTCCTTGCCTTCTTGGTGAATCTTATGTGGACCTCTCTTGGTAGTTTATTTCTGATCACATAACAAGTATTAACTCTATAAATTTCATTGATATCATTCAACAATCTGTCTTTATCTTCTTCTATTGCTTCTGCCAACATGTTCACCATTATTTCTGCTAGGTTTTCATCTTTCTCTTCTATTACATTCTGAAATCTCAGGAAATATTCAGAGTGATCCATTTCTGAGATTATGTTTATCTTCTCTTGCCTTTTTTCAGATTCAGTTTGAAGAAGAATATAAAGATTTGGAAAAAAAACTTCAAAAAGATACACAAAATACTAAGATTAAAATAATGATGGATTTAGGAAAACACAAGTTAAACATGATTGAAAATGACGATATTGCAAGAAAAACAAAAAATGTCAAACAAATTTTTTTGAACATGCTAATAAACCGGGGAGATGGTTAGCATACAAAATAAAAAGAGAGAAAGAAAAAAAATGGATAAAACAATTGGAAGATGTGCACGGGAATATTAGATATACTGATGAAGAAAAGGAAAAGATAGCATGGAAATACTATAAGGAATTATATGAACAAGAGAAAATAGAAAGCAAAAAATAGATCAATATTTGGAAGAGATAGATTTACCAAAAATATCAGAAAAATATAAGAATTTACTAGAAGAAAAAATTACAATATTGGAATTATCAACGGCAATTAAAAAACAGAATAATGGCAAGGCCCTGGACCAGATGGAATACCGGCAGAAACTTATAAAATTTTTGAGGAAACATTTGGAGTTGTTATGTTAGAAGTATTTAATGAATTAATGATGGAAAATAAAATACCTGAATCTTGGACAGAAGCATTTATAACTTTGATTCCAAAAGAAGGAACCGACTTACACAAAATTAAGAATTATAGGCCCATTTCGCTTCTAAATGTGGACTGCAAGATATTCGCTTCGATAATAGCAAACAGATTTAAGAAATTTCTAAATGACTTTATACATCCTGATCAAAATGGATTTTTACCTAAAAGACAAATCAAAGACAATATGCGCATGATTTTGAATGCTCTAGAATATTATGAACAACATCCTGGTAAACAAGTAGCAATAATGTTTCTAGACACACAGAAAGCCTTTGATAATGTAAATTGGCAATTTATGATAAAACAACTACAAACTATGGGCTTTGGATATAAATTTATTGGGGTAATTGAATCAATATATACCAAGCAATCTGCTAAAATATTATTAAATGGCGAAATGACAGAGAAAATTGATATAATGAAAGGAACCAGACAAGGCTGCCCTCTATCACCATTATTGTTTATCTTAACTTTGGAGGTCTTAACTAGGCTTGTAAGACAAGATAAAGATATAAAAGGAATAAAAATTAAAAATGAAGAATATAAATTACAAGCCTTTGCTGATGATTTAGTGTTCATATTGGAAGATCCACTAGAAACAGGACCAAAATTATTATATCAAATAGAACGATATGGAGAGGTGGCCGGATTAAAAATCAACAAAGACAAAACAAAACTTTTAATTAAAAATATGACAGAAAAACAAAAAAAGAAATTATCTGAAATTTTAAAGATACAAATTGTAAAGAAAGTTAGATATTTGGGGATTCAATTATCTGCAAGATGTTTAACTATAAAAGAAGATAATTATATAAAATTAAAAAAACAAATTGAAACAGATTTGGAAAAATGGAAAAATCTTCAATTATCACTCATGGGCAGAATTGCATTGATTAAGATGAATATATTACCTCGTTTACTATTTTTGTTTTTGACAATTCCAATAAAAATAGAAAAAAACTACTTTAAGGAGATAAATGCAATGACTTTAAAGTTTATTTGGCAGGGGAAAAGATCAAGAATAAATTTAAAAATGTTACAAGATACTAGGATACGAGGTGGCTTTGGACTTCCGAATTGGGAACTTTATTACCAAGCAGCGATATTGACATGGATGAGAGAATGGATCTTATTAAGAAACCGAAGATTGTTAACACTAGAAGGGCATGATATGCATATTGGTTGGCACGCAATTATATGGTATGGAAGAAATAAAATACATAGCTATTTCCAAAGACATTACATAAGGAACTCTTTATATTTAGTATGGAAAAAAATAAAGGCTAAATATGATATGAGTGTACCGAATTGGATATCGATAATAAAAGCATCAATACATCCAAGCAGAGTGAATTGGCAAAAAATACCAAGGTATAAAGACATTTTAACAGATGAAGGGAAATTAAAATCGACTCAAGAATTAGAAGATCAAGGAATTAAAATGGATTGGTTTATGAGAGCACAAATACAAACAAGATATGAAAAAGATAATAAAATGGAAGGTATTAACTTAGAGAATACGGAATTAGATACAATACTTATAGGATCAGATGAAAAATTAATCAAGAAACTGTATAATTATCTACTTTATGTGGACTTAGAGTTTGAACAAGTCAAAGAAACAATGATAAAATGGGCTCAGAACTTTGGTTATACAATTGAATTAGAAAAATGGAATCAACTCTGGGAAAGGAACTATAAATTGACTATGGCAACAGCATATAAAGAAAACATGTACAAAATGTTTTATAGATGGCACTTCTCACCGGATAGATTAGCTAAAATGTTCAAAAATATGACCATGAAATGTTGGAAGTGCCAGCAAATACCAGGTACTTATTATCATATGTGGTGGACTTGCACAGAAGCTAAAAACTATTGGACTCAAGTTAAGACTTGGCTAGGGAAAATGCTGAAACAAAATATAGAGTTGAGACCTGAAACTTTCTTGTTGGGGATTATACCAACTAAATTCAGTAAAGAAGATATTTATTTGATTATACATGTGTTGACAGCAGCTAGAATTACATTTGCACAAAAATGGAAAGGAACCAAGATTCCATTGGAAGAGGAATTAATTAAAAAAATTCTGGACTGTGCTGAGATGAATAGAGTGACAATGAAAATTAAAGACAAAGAGGACTCAGATTATTATAATTTTTGGATGAAGTTTTATAATTGGTTAGAGAATGAATATAGTTGAAAGCTAAGTTTGTACTTAAAAGATAAGGAAATGAACTTGGATAACCCAGATGGAAAAATTATAATAGATAAGGAGGTAGCAGTATAATACTATGAAAAAATACCTGGAAATAATAGATTTCAAATAGATTTCAAATATGGAAGATTAAAAAAAGAGAGTAAATGTTAAATGTAAGTTAAAGAGATGCATTGCATATCTGTCTTTTAAAATAGAATAAAAATGAATACACAGGAAAGGAGGAGGAGGAAGAGGAAGTAGTAGTGGGAAGGAGAGAAGGAAGAATGTAGGTAGAGAAGGAGAAGGAAGGTATAAGAGTGAGAAGGATAGAGGGAGAAGGGGAAGTAGAGAGGGGAGAGAAAAAAGAAGAAAGTAGAAAGAAGAGGAGGAGGACTGAGGGAAGGGAGTGATTGGATTTGAGATAGTAAGACAGATGGGCAATTTAGTAATAATAGATATTAAAACATTATATTTGAATTTTGAATACTAGATATATAATATAAAATTTATGTAATTTTTGATAACATTATGGTATATGTATTAATGTTTATATGAAGAATGTTAAAAAAATAAAAAACTTTTTTCAAAAAAAATGTCAACCTTCCCATTGGCATATGCAGAAAAAGAAACTCCTGGGACTTTACTAATAGGTCCATATAAGCACAGAAGAAACAAAGTTCCCAATCCTAACTCTTTGCAGGTGGTGATAGAATCCGAGTCAGCCTTGATGCCTACTGTTTATATTATCTACATGAAGCCACCCGTCACCCACTGACATGAAGTAAGGTATTGTCAACAATATATGATAGATATCCAATTATATTTCACCACCCTTGATCAAGAAGCAGTGCTATTGAAATCCTGTTTTGGTGCCTAGAAGCTGCTAAGGACAGGATGGGTTAAAATGAACTATACTATACTAAGTGCTATTGCTAGTGCTATACTCAATCCCAGCAAGATGGATAGATTGTGAGTTTAGAAACCAACCAATTCCAGAGATAATGTATCTTTTGCTTTGGAAGAGTGATAATCTTTGAAATGGAGCTGATTTATAGTTTGGGAATCCGCTTGTATTCATTTGATGACTTGCTGAATTGAGTTGGGATCTGAGACCACATGTCTTATACTGAGCTCTTACAAAAGAATCCTCAGAGGTTTTTTGTGATGCTTTCAATTACATTTTTGTGTCTTTGTTTCTGAATAAAATCTTTCCTATTTGAAAAAGACTGGATGCATCTTTGATTTAAATGACTCTTTTTGCACAGATAGATTGTATAAATTACAAATTGTCATCAAGGATGTGGATAGACTGCTTGAAGTATATTCCATTGTGTTTTTTTTCCATTTGGATCTTTATCCAATTTGGTTTGTAACCCTCAGCTGGTAGGTTATCAGAGAAGTCTTATTTAAATCATCAACATATCTGAGCAACTTAATTATTAGAATTCTTTTTTTAAAAAAATCCTGATAATTACAGATGAAGAACTATAGGCCAGTATCTAATCTACTAAAGTTAGGTAAGGTGACTGTGAGAGTCATAACTTCTCAACTTTAAGCAGTCCTGATAGAAACAAATTATTCCGATACATTTCAGTTTGGCTTCAGGATAGAAAACAGGACTGAAACTGCCTTGGTTAGCTTGGTGGATAATCTTTGTCTGATAATTGACATAGGGAGTATGGCTATGTTGGTTCCTTTTCAAGTCTCAGAAGTTGTTTATACTATTGATCATAATAAAATCAAGTTTGCATGAATGGTTTGGGACCAGGAGGTACAACTCTGCAATGATTCCATTCCTATTTCTCAAATATATTGGGGATAGTTGTAGGTACACAATGGTATCAGTTCTCATTCTGTGGTTTCCAGTACTGCATCTATATCCATGAAACCATGGGAAAGATAATTGGATACCTGAAGATGGGCGGTGTCAGAATGCTGTAGATGTGATGTCCTCAAGAAATGATGCAGATACCCTGAATACACATAGTCCTCAAATTACAACAGTAACAGTTCAAAGTTACAATGGCACTGAAAAAAGCAATTTATGACCATTTTCACACTTACAACCATTGCCACATCTGCATGATAACATGATCAAAATTGAGATGCTTGGCAAGGGACTCATATTTGTGATGGATGCTGTGTCCTGGACTCGTGATCACCTTTTGTGACCTTCTGATAAGCAAAGTCAATGGGGAAGCCAGATTATACCCATTTTACTAATTTAACAACTACAGTGATTCACTTAACAACTGTGGCAAGAAAGGTCTTAAAATAGGGCAAAACTCACTGAACAAATGTCTCACTTAGCAACACAAATTTTGGGCTCAATTGTGGTTGCAAATTGAGATTGCCTGTACCTGTTTGCAGTTGGTAATTGGCTTAATTGAAACTGAATTTAAACTAATGAGGAATCTTAATTCTAGGCAGGTAGTAGACATGGGATTACAGTCTCCCAGAAGTAGTAAGTACTCGTAGGGTGTTTCTGAATTCAAATTTCTGTCAGATTTCCCAGGTTGCAAAAATAGCTATCCATGTTTTCCCCCAAATAAGAAAGATCTTATATTTTTTTGGACCAAAAGACCCATTAGGTCTTTATTTTTGTGGCCACCTGCCCGCTCCCTCCCACTTTCTGCTTGCCCACGGTCACAACAGTTTACAGGGCTTCCCAGGGCAGACACACTTTTCACCTGGATGGAGAAATGACGGAGACTTGAAACTTTGTCTGTTTGCAAATGGGATGCTTTGAAATGGAGCTAAGTGCATTAGGATCACCTGCCTCCTCTCCGTGCCTCTGCCTCTGCCTCTGCCTGGCTCTGCTGCACACTTTTCTCCCAGAGGGAAATGAAGCTTTGTCTGCTTGCAAATGAGACACTTTGAAATGGAGCTAATTGCTCCGTTCCAAAGCGTTCCCATTTGCAAGCAGATGAAGCTTCGTGTCTCCGTCATTTCTCTGCTGGGGGAAAAGTGTTTGGGCACCTATGGAGCACTTGGGAACAGAGAAAAGCGCTCCATTCTCAAGCGCCCTATAGGCGCCCAAACACTTTTAACCCAGAGAGGGACGAAGCTTGGTCTGCTTGCAAATAGGACCCTTTGAAACAGAGCAATAAACAAAATTGTCTTTTGGCTTGCTCACGGCCGTGCCGGGTAGGCACCCACGGGCATCAGGATTGCCTGCCTCCCCTCTCCCCTGTGCCTCCAGCTACTGCCATGAGCCTCCAGTGAACCAGGCTGCCATGACCCATGTCCAGATCGCCAGTCTCTCCCCCCCACCTCTGCCTCTGTGCTCAGACTTACCTGTGCTGCACTAAGGGGCTGGCAGGCTGAAGCTGCTGCCAGACACCATCGGCCCCTGTGCACTCACCGCCTCTTGTGCTGGCCACACCCATCATCCTGGGCTTATTTTTGGGGTAGGGCTTATATTAGACCCATCCCAAAAAATCAGACTAGGGTTTATTTTCAGTGTGTGTCTTATTTTCAGGGAAACACAGTAGATACACTCTTAATTGCTTTATTTTATTTGTCAACCACTTTCCCTCCTAGAAAATGATAATCTTAAAGCTGTGGTATATTAGCTGTAATCTGCTTGCTTGACTATAATAAAGCACACTATGAGGGGCTGTCTTTATATTAGCTAGGAAGCTGCAGTTAGTATAAACCTGGCAGCCAAATTAGATCAGGAAGAACATGAAGAGACAAATTACATCTGTTCTTCAAGCCCTACACTGACTGCCAATTCATTTCCAAATTACTCATCATTACCTATGATGCTCCGCGCTTTGTGTCAGAACATCTCCTTCTGTACCTGCCTCCATGTTTTCTAAAATTATCTGAGATTTGTCTTTTGTTGCTACAAGTTTGTGTGTCAGCAATTCAAGAGTGAATATTCTCTGGCATTACCCCAGACCTTTGGAAGGCACTTCCTGCAGAGTTGTGGGGCCTGACACTTCTTAAAGCTTTTAATAGACCACAAATTACACATTTTCATACATACTTTTAATTTCTTATTTTAACTCTGTGTTAGCTATTAATTTGTTTTATCTGTCTGTTCCAAATACTATTTTGACTGTATAAATTATCTCAATTTTAAATTTGTTTTTTATTGCACGCTGCTGAGGGATCTTAATAGTTGGTGGCATAGTGAATTTTATATACATGGACAGGCACATATACTAAATACAATTGCAGGCATCTGTTTTATAATGAAAGGATAAAACTGTCACTTATCAGGTCTTCTGAAATCTTTCCTAAATTGTTATAGTTTGTCAAATCCATCTTTAGATTTTTCCCCACATAATACATTTTAAAACATTCTGTAGAGAAATGGAAGCAGTAATAAAACTTGAAATAAAGTGAAATAAATCAGACCAATAAATGTGATCCAATGTACTTTTCAGCATGGAGTTCAAGCAGACACAATTGACAATTGTGATACTATAAAGCAATTACCTTTTTGGAAAAAATTGCTACTCAGCATGCAACAAAGCGAAAAGCCATAAGAGAACATTTCATGAAGCAGTTCCTTCATAAAGTCCAGTGATCAAGGATAACTAGGAGAATAAAAAATAGAATCAGACAAGAATGGAGATAAAACTATGATATAAGTTGGACACAAAATGATCCATTGATATCATCAGGCAACGGTTATTATATGCCTCTCCAAGTCCAATTCTGCATCCACATTTTGAGATGTGGTAAAGGATGAAGTAAAGGATTGCTAGGATTGGGCAAAGTATGGACCATTACAGCAGACATGAAGGCCATCCTGGGTCAACCGGAAATAGCCTGGCTAAAAGGGGCTCTGGTGAAGTTGTGACAGGCCCAGCAAGCCAGCAATGGATAATATATTGTTACAGAAATTGTAACAAAAAATGACTGCAGCAGTTTAAAGGACTAAGAGACACAACAGCGAAATATAAAATAGGTACTTTGAACACAGCTGGCTTGGGGAATAAAACAGAAGAAATTGTAGAAATAATGGAAAGAAGAGGGATCAAGATAATGGGACTAGTTGATATGAGATGTAAAAGACATGGTAGTTTACAAAGGACACGTTTATTTACATAGGAGGGACTACAGCAAATAATGGAGTGGGCTGCTTGATACATTCAGACATAGCAAAATGCATACTAGACATCAACAATTATTTGAACAGAATAATAATATTGAAAATCAAGAGAAGAGAACTGTCTGAAACATATGTACAATCATATGCCCCATGCAATGATAATTAGAGGTAATTAAATAATAATTAAAGGTAGAGGAGGGAACTAGAGGGACAGCCATACTGAACTTAATACTTACCAACAGAGAAGAAGTAAAACAGGGAGTTGAAACTGCAGGAACCTTGGGTGAGAGTGACCATGTCATACTTGAATTCAACATAATGCAAACACAAGCAATAGAACACAATGATACCAGAGTCTTAGATTTTAAAAGAGCTGATTTTAATAAACTCAGAGAAAACTTGGGAAAAATTCCTTCAATGAAAATCCTAAAGGGAAAAACAACTCAAGAATCTTGGGAAACTCTGAAAAATATGATCATAAAAGCCCAAACCAGCACAATACCGCTGAGAGAGAAGAACAAGAAATCCAAGAAGAAACCAGCATGGCTGCACAAAGATCTCTCTGACAAATTGAAAGACAAAAAGGACAAGTACAAAAAATGGAAAGAGGGACACATAACTAAGGCAGGATATCAGCAGATAGCCAGAATCTGCAAAGATGAGGTCAGGAAAGCAAAGGCTCAGAATGAACAAAGACTTGCAAAAAAAAGTCAAATAACAAAAAAAGTTTCTGCCAACTTATAAATAACAAGAAAAAAATCAAGGAAACAGTCGGTCCACTAAAGAGAGAAGACGGCAAGGAAGTAACAGGCAACAGAGAGAAAGCAGAACTGCTCAACTCATTCGTTGGATCAGTCTTCAGGCAAAAAAAAACTATAGCCCAACCTATCAGAAACATAACTGAAAAAACAGACTGTAAATAAAAGTTAAAATAAGCAAAAAAAAAAAAAACCTCCAGTAAGAGAATACATGTCTGATCTTGATGAATACAAATCACCAGGACCTGACAGATTACATCCCAGAGTTCTAAAGGAACTGGCAGATGTCATCACAGAACCACTGCACCACATCTTTCAAAAATTCTGGAACACTGGGAAACTACCAGAGGACTGGAAAAGAGCTGATGTGGTTCCCATCTTCAAAAAAAAGTGGGGAGGAAACAGACCCAGGAAACTACAGACCAATCAGCCTAACATCAATACCCGGGAAAATACTGGAAAAGATAATAAAAAACAGATCTGTCAACACCTAGAAACGAGTAAAGTAATAACTAGCAGCCAGCACGGGTTTGTTAAAAACAGATCATGCCAAACCAATCTTATTTCATTCTTCAACATAGTGACTAAATTAGTAGACCAGCGAAATACTGTGGACATAATATACTCAGACTTCAGCAAGGTATTCGACAAAGTAGACCACAACCTACTTCTTCGTGAGCTAGAAAAAAGTGGGATAGATAGCTTTACCACCAGATGGATTTGCAACTGGCTGACAAACTGTATTCAATGAGTAGTCCTTAATGGGTCAAAGTCTATATGGAGAGAAGTAAGCAGTGGGGTTCCGTCTTTGGCCCAGTACTCTTCAATATCTTCATAAATGACTTAGATGAGGGAATAGAATCTTTGAGACCACCTTCTACCTCATAGTTCCCAGTGACCGGTAAGATCCCACAGAGTTGATCTCCTCCAGGTCCTGTCAGCTAAGCAGTGTTGACTGGCAGGGCTTCTCTGTGGCTGCCCCAGCTCTCTGGAACAAACTACCCCCTGAGATCCAGACTGACCCCACTCTATTGGCCTTCTGGAAAGCATTGAAGACCTGGCTTTTCCGGCAGGCTTGGGGCCGTTGATCTTGCAATTTGCGAGGTCCGGCCTTGAATGATAAGTATGTATGTGATTTTAACTGTTTTTTAATCTTTTATGATGTTTTTAAAGGTATTTTCTATATCCTGTTGTAAGCTGCCCAGAATCCTTCGGGAGTTGGGCGGCATAGAAATAAATAAATAAATAAATAAATAAATAAATAAATAAATAAATAAATAAATAAATAAATAAATAAATAAATATCATCATCATCATCATCATCATCATCATCATCATCATCATCATCATCATCATCATCATAGGGGAACTTACCAAATTTGCAGATGATACTAAGCTGGCAGGAATAGCTAACACCGTAGGCTCAAGATCCAGATGGATCTTGACAGACTTGGACACTGGGCCCTATCTAACAAAATGAAATTCAATGTAGAGAAAAGTAAAGTCCTACACTTAGGAAAGAATAACCAAAAGTACACATATAAACTGGGTGAAACCAGGCTAAATAGCAGTGACTTTGAGAGGGATCTTGGAGTCTTACTGGACAACCAGCTAAATATGAGCCAGCAAGGTGCAGCAGCAGCCAAAAAAGCCAATGCAATCCTAAATTGCATTAACAGAGGGATACAATCAAGATCAAGTGAGGTACTAATACCACTCTATAAAGCCTTAGCAAAACTACACATAGAGTATTGCATCCGGTTTTGGTCACAACACTATAAAAAAGATGTTGAGTGTTAGAACCCTATTCAAACCCTATTCATATTTGCTAATATATGAACAAGCCACAAATCAATGTTATGTGTGTATTGCTTTAACTGCATTGAAGGCTGATTACTATAAAAGGAAGCAAGAGAGCATGCTCAGTATGTTTTGGTGATTAATGTCTGTGTGTTTGAAGGTGACTTCAGAGTGCTGACTCTCTGCTGATTAACTCTACTGCTTTACTGATGAGTAATTGTCTTTGTGACTGTTTGAAAGTGCTGTGAAGAGCTCCTGTGAAAGAGTAACTATCTGTGATAGTGTAGAATTGATTGTTAGCTGTAATCTTTGTTTGCTAGTTAAAACAAAGATAGGCAAGAAGAAGATTCTTCGCATTGACTGACTAACTGTGTATGACTTGGACTTCCTATTTGAACTTTGCTACTACTTTAAGTAAACTATTTGTAAATACTAAACGTATTCTGTTTATTGACTGAATAGCATTCATATCAAACTGCAACACCACAATCACAATTATTTACATGCAAAGCTACAGCATGAAATATATATGAGAAAACCACCAGGATTAAATGACAATGGTAAAGGGTATTGGAAATTAAACAAGAGTTTATATGGATTAAAACAGGCTGGATATGAATGGAACCGATGCATTGTTAGTGAACCAGTAAAAATGGGATTTAATGGTTTAGCCGATCCATGCTTGTTTAAGAAAGAAAAGGATGGTGAAATTACTTTATTGTTATTATTTACAGATGATATTGCCATTGTTGCTAAAACAGAAAATGTAGTAAAGGATATTGTAGCTAAGTTAAAAGAAAAATTTAGAATAAGATATTTGGGAGAAATAAAACATTACTTAGGGCTAGATATTACTAGAACAAGTACAGGATTCAAGATATCACAGGTTCAGAAAATAAATAGTTTATTAAAGCGTTATAATATGAATAGTTGTAAAGAAGCCAAAACTCCTATAAGTACTGAGTTTCAGCATAGTGAGGTAACTGATTCAAGGTTTGATAAAAACATATATCAAGCATTAATTGGTAGCTTATTGTATCTGGCAAACTGGTCAAGACCAGATATATCATATAGTGTAAATCAGTTGGCAAAATATAACGCAGAGCCTTGTGAAAGACATTGGAATGCAGCAAAGCATGTATTGAGATATTTAAAGCAAACAATGTACTATTCGCTTTATCTTGAACCAAGGTCAGAACTTGAATTAAAGGCATACACAGATGCTAGTTTTGCAACAGACAGAGTTACATGAAAGTCAACATTAGGAATTGTTATATTATTAGGAAATGTGTTGATTAGTTGGAGGTCAATAAGACAACAGCACATCAGTTTGTCTACGATGGAGGCTGAATTTTCGTGTTTATCCCTAATATGTACAGAGTTTATAAATTATAAACAATTGTGTAAAGACATGGGAATTGTTGTAAATGAAACAATCAATGTATTTGAAGATAATCAAGCTGCAATTAATATGGCAACAAATATTGGTGTGAAAACGAGATCAAAGCATACAGATCTAAGATATCTTAATGTAAGACAATGTGTACAGAGTAAAATGATTAAGTTAGAGTATTGTACAAGTGAATGTAACATGGCAGATAATTTTATGAAGGCACAAAGTGCTATAAGACATAAAGAAAGTTGTGAAGGTTATAATTTAAGATTGCAAAGAGTTATATATTAACAACCCAAAGGGGAGAATGTTAGAACCCTGTTCAAACGATTGGGTTTGCTAATATATGAACAAGCCACAAATCAATGTTATGTGTGTATTGCTTTAACTGCATTGAAGGCTGATTACTATAAAAGGAAGCAAGAGAGCATGCTCAGTATGTTTTGGTGATTAATGTCTGTGTGTTTGAAGGTGTCTTCAGAGTGCTGACTCTCTGCTGATTAACTCTACTGCTTTACTGATGAGTAATTGTCTTTGTGACTGTTTGAAAGTGCTGTGAAGAGCTCCTGTGAAAGAGTAACTATCTGTGATAGTGTAGAATTGATTGTTAGCTGTAATCTTTGTTTGCTAGTTAAAACAAAGATAGGCAAGAAGAAGATTCTTCGCATTGACTGACTAACTGTGTATGACTTGGACTTCCTATTTGAACTTTGCTACTACTTTAAGTAAACTATTTGTAAATACTAAATGTATTCTGTTTATTGACTGAATAGCATTCATATCAAACTGCAACACCACAATCACAATTCACATTTTGCTGTGTATGTGCTCAACAGCACAATAACCCCTTAACATTAAGACTCTGGAAAAAGTGCAGAGGAGAGCAACCAGGATGAATAGGGGACTGGAGACAAAAACATATGAAGAACAGTTACAGGAATTGGGCATGGCTAGTCTAGTGAAGAGAAGGACCAGGGGAGATATGATAGCAGTGTTCCAATATTTGAGGGGCTGCCACAGAGAGGAAGGGGTCAAGCTATTTTCCAAAGCACCTGAAGGCCAGACAAGGAATAATGGATGGAAACTGATCAAGGAGAGATTCAACATAGAAATAAGGAGGAAATTTCTGACAGTGAGAACAATCAACTAATGGAACATCTTGCCTTCGGAAGTTGTGGGAGCTTCATCACTTGAGACTTTCAAGAAGAGATTGGACTGCCATTTGTCAGAAATGGTGTAGGCAGGGGTGGGTTCTAACTTACTTTGCTGCCGGTTCACTTTCTCTCGCACTGTGTGGCCGTGCCTCATGGGTGCGCCCATGCGCAGTGTCAAAAAATCCCAAAAAAAATTTAAAAGCCAAAAACAAGGTGGCGATGCATGCGCAGTGCCAGAAACTTGACTTCTGCACATGCACAGAAGAAAAAAAAATTCAAAAAATTCAAAAAAAAATTCAAAAAAAGATGGTGGCGGCATGGACTGGCACCGACCGAACCGGTTCCGTGACATCATTGTGACATCACCAGCGGGTCGCTACCGGTTCGGGCAAACCAGTCCAAACTGGGAGGAACCCACCTCTGGGTTCAGGGTCTCCTGCTTGAGTGGGGGGGGGGTTGGACTAGATTACCTATAAGGTCCCTTCCAACTCTGTTAATCTGTAATCTGTAATTATACAGAAGAACAAAAGGATATGTTATTTAATGAACTATCTGAAGAGATAAAGTGGAAGCTAAAAGTATACCATATGTAATGGGAGATTTCAATGCCACCGTGGGTACTAACAGAATAGAATATGAACAGTTCATCAACTAACATGCTACTAAGAACAATGAAAGGAAAAAGAACATGCAAAGGATACTGGATTTATGCAGCCAACACCACCTTTTTATTATTAACACGTTTTTTAACACCAAAACTCACAATGTTATACATGGTATAAATGGAATGACATCACTTGTAAAAGTCAGACTGATGACATATTAACAAGAGTAAAAAGAAGATTCAGAATACTTGATGCAAAAGCTATCCCCAATAGATTATATGACACTGATGATAAGATTGTAGAACTAAGAGCAAGACATGACAACTCTAACAGAAAAAGACCCATGACTTCCGGGGTGGAGCCACGGCAAGATGGTGAGGAAGATCTCACTCCCCTAAACCTTGAAATTACTCTGAACTTTTGCCAGAAGGAGATCCCCCCATGAGGATTTTTTCCTTGGGGAGTTATAAGATCTTACCAGGCACCTGTTGGCGCGGTAGTAGCTTCTTATCTGCCCAATTGAAGTGCCTCTTTTTCCTTTTTGACCGGCGTTCGGGAAGACGGTCACCCATTTTGGGATCAACGCCGACGCCGTGAGTGTTAGATTGCTAGCCTGGGCCAAAGGATTGAGGACTGAGGATTAAAGGGACTAGTTTGCAGCACTAAGGAACAGGGAGGAGCAGGTGGACTCGGATAGTGTGCTGGTCGTTACGGTCACTGGGAGCTTCGCCTTCCCTCTCCCCCGAATTTCATCTTGCTGCCGCATATGCTGTCTGGCCCGGTATAGCACTCGGACGACTGCTATTGCCGCGGGTGTGATTCTCCATCTGTTTACCCCCGCGATGGGTTTGCCGATTGCCGATTGCCGAATGCCAAATGCCGCCATCGTTGCCGCCATCATCATCACTGCTGTTGTGCCTTGGGGAATGGCCTTCAGCTGCGTACCCTTGGGAAGGGTTGTCGAGTGCTGCCGCCAATGCCAACATTGCAGCTGCTGTTATTGTCACCGCCATCACCACTAGACCACGGGAATCAACTTCCATCAGCTGCGCTCAGGGCGAGTCTGCCAAGCGCTGCCCCCGTTGTGACCATCTTTGCTGCTGTTGCTGCTGGGCCATGGGAATTAGTCTCCACCAGCTGCACTCAGGGTAGATCTACTGAGCACTGCCCCTGTCGCTATCACAGTTGCCATGGTCGCTGCCATTACTGCTGCTGCCGCTGCCGTTGCTGTGGGCACCGCAGATGCGGTGGCGAGGCCATGCAGACTGTTGTCACTGATGTGGCTTCGACTGTTATTAAGGTTTTAACTATTATCAGGCATACTATCTGAATAACTGCTGTGGCCGGTACCCCTTCCCAGTGCCTATTTCATCTCTGTGGGAGCCTCCCCTCTGGCAGAGGAGCATTTTACTCCGGGGGGAGGGGTTTTTGGAACTATAGAAGCCATCTTTGTGGGAGGATACTCTTCCGACCCCTGGATTATTGGCTCCCCAGAATTTGGCATTGCGCCACGAAGAGCTATAAAGCCAACATTATCTCAAGGACTGGAGACAAATGGCGGCCAGGAGTTTTAGGAGGAACAAGCTATTGGTCCCCCCTGAGAATTACCATCAAGTATCTGGTGGAAAAAAGATTTACCTGGCCTTTATCGAGACCATTATGCACTTTATATCTGTTTATGTAGTTATTAATCCTCTGGTTTACTATATCGACTCTCTACCTCGGAGGTTGGGTTGGGAGGGTGGTGGATGGTGCGTTTGTAAGCAGATGTGGATGAGGAGGAGAAGGTGAATGGTATAGGGATTATTGTGATTAATGTGCCTGATTGACTGATTGGGATAGACTGGAAGAATGAGTGAGCCGGGGATAAGAGAACAGGTCCCCCCTGCTAAGTGTGTAAACAGAAGCAGGTGGGGACCAAAACTCGACCCCTGGCTTGGGATGAACAAGATGGGTAGGAATGTGATGGATGGCTTGCCGGAAGGGATGGGGGCCAATGAGATGGGGGAGGGAATCTCTGGGGGGTTGGAGGGCTGGAGGATCACGTTCGTAACTGCGAGAGGTAGATACGGCAGGAACCGTGGAGTAGGCCGCTCTCGGGGAACTAGGACTCGCTGCCTTACAGCGATTCCATGTTCCAGCCCCTCAAGTTCAGCCCGTATACATGGTGACTCGGGTTGTTAGGACCCTGGGCTCAAGCTGCTGCTGTTGAATGCCAGATCTATTGTCAACAAAGGTCCTCTCCTTCAGGATCTTCTCTTGGAGGATGGAGCTGACCTGCCATGCATAACTGAGACCTGGCTGGGACAAGAGGGAGGGTGTCTCTCTCAGAAATATGCCCAGACGGGTTTCAGGTTCTGCATCAGCCGCAACCCCAGGGAAGGGGTGGAGGGGTAGCGATTATTGTCCGTAAAAGTCTTCTTCCTCGCAGGAGCCCTGCCCCGGAGATTGTTGGATGTGAGTCTCTCCTTTTGAAATTGGACTTAGGGGTCCAGGTGGGCCTATTGTTGATGTACCTGCCTCCCAGCTGCATCACAATGGCCCTGCCTGCACTGCTCGAGGCAGTAGCCAGCCTGGCAATGGTGTTCCCCAGGCTAATGGTGCTGGGGGACTTTAATTTGCCATCACTTGGTGAGTCCTCGGATGCAGTCCAGGAGTTCATGGCTTCCATGACAACCATGGACCTGACCCAAGTAGTTCAGGGTCCGACTCATAGGGGGGTGTCACACACTTGACCTGGTGTTTCTCTTGGGGCAGTGGAGAGATGATCTGAAATTAAGGAGTTTAGCCATCTCTCCCTTGTCATGGTCAGATCATTTCCTTCTGAGGTTAGACTTTGCGGCACCACTCCTCCATTGCAGGGAGGTGGGACCAATTAAGTGGTTCCGCCCGAGGCACCTAATGGACCCAGAAGTGTTTCAGAAGGAACTTGGGGAGCTTCCTGAATCCCTTGTACATAATCTATCCGATTCCCTAGTGGCTGCCTGGAATCGGGCAGCATCTGGGGCACTGGATAGGATTATGCCTGTTCGGCCTCTCCGTGGCAGTGGATCCTGGAAAGTTCCTTGGTTAACCGAGGAGCTCCGAGAGATGAAACTCCACAAGAGATGCCTAGAGCGACGCTGTTGGTCCAGTAATTCCGAATCTGATCGAACACTTCTAAGATCCTTTATTAGGACTTATTTAGTGGCGATACGGGTGGCAAAATGCTCGCGTTTTTCTGTTCTTATTGCATCCGCTGATTCTCGCCCAGCTGGTCTGTTTAGGGTGACTCATTCCATTATTATTATTATTATTATTATTATTATTATTATTATTATTATTATTATTATTATTATTATTATTATTATTATTATTATTATTATTATTTGTAATCCAAATCCAAATCTGACTCTTGAGAGTTTGTATATCCTTCCTGGGGTTCTTCCTCTTCTTCTTTTCTTCAGGTTCTTCAAACCTTAATCCAAATTGCCCCAGGTAGAGGAGTTTATAAGATAATATTTTTAATAAAATTTAAATTTAAATTTAAAAAATAATACTTTGTAATCCAAATTGGCCCACCAAGCCCCAAAAATACAGTGCAGCCACAAAACCAAGAAAGAGAAAGAAAAATAAATGCCAGCCACAGAAAAAAACAAGGAAAAAAAAAACCTTATTTCAATGCACCTAGGAAAATTCCCTTGGTCTGTTTCTGATTATTTTGCCTTTTAAGTTCCAAGAGCTGCACTTTTCCAAAGAAAGAACAAACTTTCTAGTGTTCCGCTCTCTATCAGGTTCTTCAGTCTGAACAAGTCTTTATCAATTTAATTCACAGGCTCCCTAGGTCACCTCTCTTCCTTTCTCTTATGTCCTGCAATTTTAACTTTTGCCTGTGGATGGCACTGTTGTTCTGCTTTTCTCTATTCCTCTTTCAGTTGCATCTCAAAACAAGTTGTAAAATGCAATATTTTTTGGGGAAAAAACAAAGTTCATCTAGTCACTTTTATATTTACTGATAGCTCCAAGCTTAAAAATTAAGATATCCAGTCCAGCTTTCTGACTTTGCTCTTTGAACAAGTCCTTATAAACCAATTTTTATTAGTAGTATTTTTTTTCTTTGACTCCACCAGCCTTCCTCACCACTTTTCTTCCAGAGGTGGAAGGAAAAAACCCAACTCCACCTCCACTTTTTAGATTACACTCTCTCCTGCTAGCTCCCAAGAAGGTTCCTCTTCTTCAAAAAAGTAAAAGAAACTGAAAATCTTATATTTAAGATATTTAAAGTATCTCACCCAGACTTCCTTCTGGCTTCACGCTCTTGCGATGGCTGCCCCAGCTTCGTAGCAGCTTGCAATGGCCGCTTTCCCAGCTGTCAGTTTGGGAAACTTTCTCCGAGTCAATCAGGGAGTTTGCGAGCTCCCTGAGAGCTATGGAGTGCGCTCCCCTTGGTTATTGTCCCTATGAGATGATTCAGGTCCACAGCTGGGATGTTGACGGTCCCCCAGGAGCTCCTGCCGTCCTGCCACAACGCTAGCCATGCCTCTCAGGAAAAAGGAACTATTATGCTCTGATTTAAAGAAGTTAAAAATATTTCACAGGGAGGAGGGGTGTTGTCCAGAAATCAAGAGGGAACAAGGGTCTGGATAAGCGGAGGGAAGATAAAGGAATTGAAAAATAAGAGAAAGATAACAATGAAAATGGGAAAACTCTCATTTGTATTTTATTATAGATTACTGATATTTTATAAAATTCACCAATATAAACATATTTTGTACTTTGTATAAAAATACAGAGAGCTTAACATAGCTATAATTTCTCTTTCAGAAGAAAAAGATGTCTAGTGGGATTTACTCAGAAAGTTGTTCTTTATTTTCTTCTCCATTGCAAACTGCTGATAAAGAAGTCTCAGATTAACAGAATGAATAGTCCTGGAACAAAAGTTATATATGGCAAAGATCCCCCCTCCTCTCTCACAAACAGAAACACACACAAGGTCAGGTCTGTGTTAGTGACATAAATAGAAGATTTTTAATTTAGATGTTATCTTTAATAATGCTTAAGGAAAAATAATTGGCAAAACACATCTTGGAAATTTAGGAAGGCAAATAGTAGTGCTTGGAATGATATACTCATTAATTCAAAACAGCAAATGACAATTAGTATTTTCAAAATGTTAAATGAATATATGTGATAGTTCAACTAATATGGAAGCAATCTTCAAATACAGAAAGATATTTTATAGCTGTGGCCAAGATAGACAAGTTACATTTGCCATTGTAAATTAACTTGCATTTTCTTGTATTTTTATCCTGCTTTCTTCAGAAATCATGCATAACTATCCAGTCTTACGCTTGGATGGGTCAAATTCTTATTGCTGGCAATCCCTGTAACCCTCTTAATCTAAACATGATCAGACCCTGTTCTGACCCAAGTCACACTGACAAGAGGTTAAGTAGGGTCTGTTTATTGCTGACATCATAGTGTCAAACAACCCACAAATGGTATTGGTGAAGCTCCACTTCAGCTCTCAGTTTTCCCTCAGTCTGGATTCCCTGGCTACAAAAATGAAGTCCTAGACAACCCACAAGGCAAAGAGGGAAGTCGCAATAACCACAAATATAGAGTTCCAACCACCAAAGCACAATCCGACAGCCAAGTCCAAAGTCCACAAGCAAAGTCTGAGATAGAGTCTAAAAATACAATATAAAGGTCAAGAAACAGGACCAGGAAAGCCAGGAAGTTGCACATCAAAACAAGCAGATGTTCCCGACAAACACACCTTCCCCTAGCATCTGCTTAAATCACTCTTCCCCAGATGTTCCTTGTGAGGAGGGGCAGGGTGCTACCTTGCAAGGCCTGCCCCCACTCTGCCTCCACTGCCTCCATTCTGTTCTCAATGCCCATGGATTGACCAGGGAAGGCAGCTGTTTCTCATCAGAGTGGTCTGGAGCCTGTCATCTTTGCTGGTCCTCTGCAGCTGCTCTGCTCCTCCAGTCAGTAATCCTGTCCCACTGCCAGATAGCCCTGAGACTGACTTGTCCTCAGCCCCTGGACTTTCCAATTGTTCATAGGCAACTGTGTTCTCCTCATCGGACAGTCCCGGTTCAAACTTCTCCTCCAAACCAGGATCCAATGAAGCCATGGCAGACTCTTTTAATTATTCACTAAATATACCTACAATATCTTCAAAAACTGAAAACAGGAAGGAAATGTAAATGACTGATTAAATTTAATCATATCTGAAATATATTCCTGAAAAAAATGGTAAAGCGAGCTTAATTTAATGAATTAAAGTGTATTATAATTAAAATGGAAACAAAACAGAAAGCAAGCTTATTTTAATTAAAGCTATATGAAGATAACTACTTAATACTTGCAAAGGATTTGTATATCCAGATCAGTTGTATAAAAATAAGTGTATATTACAAAACAGCATGACATTTTGTTCATTGACATTAAAAATATGGTATTGAAGGATGAACTAAAGGCAAGATTCAAATTTGCATATTATTCACATTTTAGACACATTAATTTGAATGGAAAATCCTGATACTTTAATCTACTATTATCAGAAAAAATGCACAAATGATGTAAAAGACTCCAAATACAATAATATTTGAAGCATATACCATACATTCACACAATGTCTATAGAAGATGTAGATTTACCAATGGCATTTTCATGTTCTACGAATGTTAGATTTGGCCATAAAAATGGGCAAACTGAATGACTAAAAAGGGACTAAAACAAAAGTCTCTATTTTATTGTTTTCTTAAATTTATACAATGTGGTAAGTTATATATTGACTTTAGAACAGAGTTGGAGAACTGAGATGCCTTTGCAAATAAGAAAAGAACTTTGAAGTCACAAGAGCTTTTGGTTTTAGAGGAGTTCACAAATGCTTCCTGCAGACCACAGATTTTTAAGGATTTAGAACTAACTCTTCAAAATGTAGTTTGCTCTCTTCTCATAGTATCCTCAAAAAGAGATTTCTTTCCTAATAAAATTGTCTTATTAATTTCTCCTGAGATGACACCTGCTATTTATTATGCAAATAATAACCTTTTGATGATCCCGTTTTTTAAATTAATGTAATATTTTATATTAATGTAATTAATAGCAAAATTTTAAACATGTTATCGGTTATTAGATGTGAAAGAAGCTGAACTTTGTTTTTTGAGCCCAAAGACCTTGAGTGATTTATTTATCTCTGTTCTTAATTAAAAAAGGGTTTGTTCTTGAATGACTTTTTAGAAAAATTATACACATAACTAATTCTTGTGTAATTGTTCAATTTTATCTGTAGTGCTCATAGGATAGTTTCAAAATGTCTCTCATGAATGTTGACTAGTGGAGTCTTGGTCCTCTTTGAACTTGATTGTTTGCTTGCAGACATTTGATTACCTATAAGATCATAAGTGCTAGTGAATGTGGTGTTTGTTCCCAATGTATCTACAGTAGCTTGCCTTGCCAGTGTTGGTAGGGGTACAATTGGGGACCCCTACCAACACTGGCAGTTTCTCCTTGGCAGTTCCTTGATTAGGGTACTGTTTTCTGTTCCTCCTGGTTTAATTAGTTTAATAAAAAAATCTCTGTGAAAGGGATTGATCAACTAAATGTGATAAGATGTGCTACTATGTAATTTTTAATATTAAATTAAAAGCTTACCAGATTTTAAAAACGTATTGTTTTAATTTATTGTTTGCCTAACTACAGTGTAGCAAAAAGTGTAGCAAAAAGTTACAGTGTTACCTTTTGAAAAAAAATTATTCCATGTTGTTTTCTAACACTTGTCTTTCCTAGTGCTGAATTTTATTGTTCAGGTAAAATTTTAGAGGTCATAGAGAGTGATTTGGGGTGTAAATCTCAGTTATTATAGGAACCTCTAACACTGAGAAGAAAAAGTCTAGGTAAATTCTCATTTATTCTACAAAGCAAATAAGTTCAGAGACATAGTTGGCTCTATTGCCAATTATGTTGATCAAAAGCAAGAGAAAGGCAAAAAAAAGTGTATAATGGATATTTTTAAAGTAAGGTCACTTCATTTTTATTATAATTTACTCTTTGATTTTAAGTTGACAGCATCATATTTGAAGGTTTATTAGTGCTGATTGATGGAAAACACAGTATCTTAATTGACTACCTTTCAGCAGACAAAATTTGATGCACCTATTCATTTACACTTTGTTAGAGAGAACAAAAATGCTGATTTTACATTACCAATTTCTCTTAAAATACATTTACAAGCCCTTTTTAAAATGTCTTATTATCTTATTGCATCTCTACTCTTTCGACTGCATGGCAAAAAGGGTTTTATTTCATGTACTTGTTATTGCATGCATACTGCATACAGATAGTAAATCTCTTTTGATTAGTTTACTTGTTCAGTTGATGGGCAAACCATTTCAAAAGGAAATCTGAAGCCAGTACATTATCCTGAAAGATAATTTTGTTGCTTTATTATACAACTTTGGAAGAGATTAATTTGTCACATAGCTGCAAAAAGTTAATGTGATCATCGGTCTTTTTTGAATTGGCACTAATAAGAATATGTAGCATAAATTTAACATGTGTACCTACAAGACAGACATCAAAATATTATATACAGACCAGGGGTGGAATGCAAAATTTTTCCCTACCGGCTCTGTGGGCGTGGCTTGGTGGACATGGCTTGGTGGTTGTGGCTTGGTGGTCATGTGATTGGGTGGGCATGGCCAAGTCAACATCACTTCTTTGCCCTTGTTTATTTTTATTTATTTATTTATTTTGGAATTCTTATATGCCGCCCAACTCCCTAAGGACTCAGGGCGGCGTACAACAGTGAAAAATACAAGAATAACCAAATCTAAAATGTTAGTTAAAAACAAATATAAAAATTAAAACACAGTATAAAAAGATCATCAACAACCATTCAACATCATACATACTTGGGGGGTGAGCTCGAGTGAATTAAGCTCTACCCCCCGCCTGCAGGAAAAGCCATGTCTTAACGGCTTTTCGGAAGGCCAGCAGAGTGGGGATAGTACGGGTCTCTGGTGGAAGTTGGTTCCAGAGCACGGGGCCGGCCACAGAGAAGGCCCTCCCCCTTGGGCCTGCCAGCCGGCATTGCTTGGCCGACGGGACCTGGAGGAGGCCGACTCTGTGGGCCCTAACCGGTCGGAGGGAAGTATGAGGCAGAATGCGGTCCCGTAGATAACCTGGTCCTAAGCCATGAAGGGCTTTAAAGATGGTGATCAACACCTTGAATTGGACCCAGAGACCGATGGGCAACCAATTGTTGTTATTAATTGTGAAGTTGTGTCCGACCCTTCGCGACCCCATGGACAACGTTCCTCCAGGCCTTCCTGTCCAGGCCTTCCTACAGCAAGAGACTGGGCACATCATTGGAACCAATGCAAACTAACAATTGTTGTTATTAATTGCGAAGTTGTGTCCGACCCTTCGCAACCCCATGGACAACGTTCCTCCAGGCCTTCCTGTCCAGGCCTTCCTACAGCAAGAGACTGGGCACATCATTGGAACCAATGCAAACTAACACCAGAGCCCAAACCCCATTGTTGGCACACATCAGTCCAGCTGAGTTTCGTGCGGGGTTCTCTCTCCCTCTCCCGCGCTCTCTCTTTTTAGGAAACCCAGGAAAAGGCGGGGCCACCGTTTAGAGCAGTAGGAAGGCAGCACATAGACACCCTCACCACCAGCCTGTCAGCCAATGAGGAGCAGGCCTCGTGGATTTAGTGTGCCAAAACAAATGGGCTTTCTCCCCTACCTTCAGTTCCCCCATAGCGTCATGAGTGTTTCTCACAACTCCGCTCACAGTGCCTTCTTTTTTTTTTTTTACTATTACCATCACCGGGATTTTTTTCCCCTTTCAAAGCTGGCCGCGGCCTGCCCATCTGCCTGCCATTCTGTCACCCACTTGCAAAAGCCTCTTTTAACTCTCTCACAACTGCCTCTCTCTCCACAGCCGCAGCTTGGTAAACAAAGGGAGATGGCGGGGGAAAATGAAAAAAGCCGGATTTAAGGCCAGGGCAGCAGCGTGGTTGCTTCGTCTAAGCCGCTGTGGGAGGAAGGGACAAAGCGATGGTTGCAGTGCCACACCTGGCGGGGGCTAATAAAAGTGACAATTTTCTGCCCAGCGCTGCCCCCCTGTAGGCGCCTCCCCAAATGCTCACCTGAAGACTGGCCTTCTCCCGAAAGCACAACTGGGCCCCGTCCGTCCTCTATCTTGCCCATTCCAGGCTGAAGGCTGCAAATCTGCTCCCAGCTCACTCAGGCTGGAGCCCTATTGCCACCCTCCCTGGTACTTTTTTCTCCGCTCGCCCTTCCCTTTCCCAACTCCAGGCGCCCAGGCAAGTAAGTCGGCCTGCGATCTTCCCTCCATACCAGTCAGCCCAATGCTGCCCAGCCTCCTGCTTCTTCCTTCAGTGGGCTGCTCTTACTGGAGCATCGCCAGACCTGCCTGGGCCTCTCTGGAAGAACAGCATGGTGAAGAAGCGGCAGAAAGTGCTGCAGCTGGGCCCTTAAAAAAAGAGCTGAGGCGGTGGAGAAAAGAGGTGCTCCTGGGCCGGCCTGGATCTCCTCACCATCTCATTGCTTCTTCCCAGCCCTTTTGCTTGGTTTGCCCCCAAAAGAAGGGGAAGGGAGCACGACTCCTTCCAAAAGAGAGGCAGGGAAGGAGAGGAAGGAATGGGTTAAAATGCCTGAGGTAAGTAGACGTGTGTCACCGTTGCTTTAAGTTCTCCTGGCCACCGCAGCTGCCGCCATCACGCTGCCACCATAGCAGTTCAGTGCAGCTTCCTCCCCCTCCCTCATCAGATGGAAACCCCAGGCGTGATGTCAGCCATGGGACAGAGTAGGAAGGGGAGGGAGGAGTCAGCGCAGAAAGGAAGTTGGCAGAGAGGCTCACATACAATGGGCTTGGAAGCTGAGGGAGCGCGGGGAAAAGGTGGTGTTAGTACAATTTCTCTCCCTTCCGGGTATGCAGATCTTTAGTTGAAGTATTATTCCATTGAATCTGATGCGATTGCTGATGCATTGAGTATATAGGGCGGGGGTGGGTGAGCAGGCCTAGCGACTGGAAGGAAGGGTCGAGCGAGCGAATGTCCAGAAGAGGTGAGTGGCCACAGCGGCGACCAGGTGACCGAGTAGACATGGGTGGAGTCAACCAAGGAGGGAGATTTGAATCGGTTCAGTTTGGCGAACCAATTCAAATCGTCCCTACTGCCTCAGCCAAGATGGGCCAAGGTGGTCGAATTTCATCCCGATACAGACTGCATATATTTAATTTAAAAAACTTGAAAGAGAATATTTTTATTGTGGTGGTTCCATGTATGCATTTCTACTTTTAGTGCTATAATTTAATTCTGAGGGGTTTTTTTGGGAATCCATATTCCATACTATGTGTTTCTCTAGGAATCAAAATTTCAGTGTGACTTTTGCTTCCTTTATGGACACACAATTCTTGCCTGCAAGTATGCTTCAAAGTATTTCTTACCTGTTCTGGTTATGAGAAATCAGAAATCAGAAATCCGGGATTCTCGTGGCATTGTCCAGCTGTACTTCTGTATTCATTAACTATCTTTTGTCTAAATTCAAATCTTTCAACAATATCTATGGTTCAGTAACTGCAAAGGAGTGAGATAACTGAATGCACACTTTATCTTTACAGAAAGGTTTTCTTCATGAACTGTTTAGGAAAATCCATAGTGTTTATATATTTTCATAATCTCACTTAACTTCTTAAGGATTGCCTCCCCATCCACTTACAAAGTACGAACCTCTGAGCCAGGTAGTTCAAAAGGATTCCTTTATATCCTAACTGTCTGTAATCTTAAGATTGTGTCCTATCTCTGCTATATGAGCCTTTCGTAATATCTCATTGATTCTCTAAAGCAGTGTTTCCCAACCTTGGCAACTTGAAGATATCTGGACTTCAACTCCCAGAATTCCCCAGCCAGCATTCGCTGGCTGGGGAATTCTGGGAGTTGGTCCAGATATCTTCAAGTTGCCAAGGTTGGGAAACACTGATCTAAAGTAAATCAATATTATTAGCCATAAAACACAGTTGGATCCCAGAGATTTAACTGATGATGCCTTTTATAAGGTGTCTTATCAGCTTCTGCTTGGAATTTGATGTAATTTTGCCATTTTCTAGTACATACCATATTTTTCGGAGTATAAGATGCACCGGAGTATAAGACGCACCTTAGTTTTGGGGGAGGAAAACAAGGAAAAAAGGCCTCTGCCTCCCAGAAATTTGCCAAACAGCAAACAGTACAGATGATATACACTGTTTGCTGTGTATTTCTGTGCATGTGTGCCTGACCCATAGAAATAGCAAAGAATTGGAGAAATGTACATTATGGTAGTATATTAATGCCAGAAAGTTTTCTTAAATGTAATCACACTAATTCCTCCCAATTATTTAAATAGATCTACTCCAAACATGACTAAGTCAGGGTTTAACTCAGCTGCCTTATCTTAATACTAAACAGGACACTGTTTCATTTCAGATTATACTTTTACAGATCTTTAAATTTGATGTGACTTTCTGGAAGTATAGTTATTCTCTGCTATTTAAAAGAAGATACAAAAGCACTGGGCCTCTTCAAATCAAGCATTTATTTTAAAAAGCTTCTTCATTTTGTTAAGTTGTCTAGAACAATAATAAAGCAGTCTTTTTTAAAAAGTCTAATCATTTGAACATTCTATAGACATTTATAGTTATTGACTTACCTCCTTGCAGTTTCAGCAGTCCAACATTGCCAGCAGTCTACCTCCCAGCAATTTGTCTCCTTGCAGCTACCGTAGTTAGTTTCATTTTAGCATGTGGCTTGCAAGCCTCAATCAGCTGTGGGTCAGGAGGCAAATAATCACTTTCTTGTGCTAATCAGGCTCTGCGCTGTTTGCTGCAAAGAGGTAAATTGCTGGGAGACAGAGGCCAAAGGGTGGGGATTGCTGGGTGGGGCTACATTCAGTGTATAAGACGCACCCAAGTTTTCACCCTCTTTTTTTGGGGAAAAGGTGCGTCTTATACTCCGAAAAATATGGTACATTTAATTCTGTGAAATGAAGCTAACCATGTTGCTTCCTTTAATTCCTAAGGTAGCATCTAATATAAGGACATGTTATAAGAAGTCTTGGGAGGTTTAAATATTCCACTCACTTCTAAAGTTCTCATTGGAGAGAAGAAAAATAAGATGTTTAGAATACCTAATTGATGCCTTTTGCTCTGATTCAACTCTGCACAAAAATACAGAGATGACTGCTAGAAAACTACAGAGTGTCATTCCATCTCTTAATTCTGACAATTATTTACATGCTTGGAAAGGGCAACTGATCGGTGAGAAAAACAGTTAGTAGGCATTATACAGGGTGCCTGTTCCATCATTGGTCTCAGCAGTTGCTGGACTATGCCTTTTAAGTTTTAAGGTTATCTTTTCTTAATGATAATTTTTAGCTTTTCTTAAAATTATTTCATTTTAAAAACTATGCTGATTCTTTAATTGTGTGAAATTATAAACTAGATATCAGACAAGAAATGGTTTTAAATTGTAACCAGCGAATTAGCTAATAATAATTCCACATAGTAGGTGGTAAATGAGCTAATAAAATATGTAATATCCTTCCATGTTGGAGACTAAAATCAAATGCTCAAAAAAACATTTACCATTGCAGTTTTTGTAATTTGTATAAGCCTCTTGGCAGGAAATGAGTACATTGGACTGTTGCAAAAATTGTAATGGAAACAATCTCATCATTTCTATCAGCAATGAGAGAAATTCAGAGACTTTTTGTTTCTATAGCACTTTTTTAAAAATACAGGATAACTTAAATACTGGTATTTATAATAGGTGTTTCCCTGGCAGAGAAGCAAGAGAAAGCACTTTCTAAAAATTCACATTAGCTAAATGTTTAATTAGAAAACTAATTCATTTAGTGTAAAAAAATTGATTGAAGTACATCTATATGTTCCTTATGCTGAAATTGCAAAATATGACAAAAATAGTTAAAATGACAAGGGAAACGTTAGTATAAAAATTACAATAAATTACAATAAAAAAATAAATAAAACAAAATAAAAAACAGTAGAAGCGGTTCTCTTTCTGTTTTATTCAGTTCTGCTCCTATATATTAAATCTGCTTTTGGTGCAGACAGTAGGTGCAACTTTATTAGAGTGGGATCTTAGACAGTAATGAAAAAGCAAGCTTGGAGGCTTTATGCCAAACAATCTCTTTTTCATACTTTTCATCTCAAGCTGGTTCTAATACAGGAGTCCAGCCTAAAGTCTGCTGTTCAGTTCCAATAAAGATTTTAGTAAATTTTTCAGAAGGCAACTCATGCAGAATAATTCAAGGCATACTTAATATGCAGAAACTAAATCCAGGACCCGGTATTTTCATTCCCCTTTGTCTGGCTAATGAGTGCATTAATTCCCTGGGTCTGATGGTTGTTCTCTTCCTTCTTTATGTTCCTCCCAGGCTTTAAGGGCTGCAATCATGAATTCTTAATAATTTCAAGACATTTCCCAGGTTGTTCCAGTGTTCTGCTAAAAGCTCGTGAAAAAAAGTAGTTGGTTGAGACCTGCATTGGGCTCAGCAAATGAGAAGAAAGAAGCCAGTTAAAATGATAATTGCTACACAACCATTTTTTCCACTAAAGAAATTAATACAGGTAGTCCTCGACTTACAACATTCATTTAGTGACCATTTGAAGTTACAACAGCATTGAAAAAAGTGACTTATGACCATTTTTCAAACTTATGAACATTGCAGCATCCCCATGGTCACATGATCAAAATCCAGATGCTTGGAAACTGACTCACATTTATGACCATTGCAGTGTCCAGGAGTCACGTGATCCCCTTTTGCCACCTTTTGACAAGCAAAGTCAATGGGGAAGCCAGATTCACTTCTCAACTGTGCTACTAACTTATCAGCTACAGTGATTCACTTAACAACTGTGGCAAGAGAGGTTGTAAAATGGGACAAAACTCACTTAACAAATGTTTCACTTAACAACAGAAATGTTGGGCTCAATTGCTGTCAAGGACTACCTGTACATTCAAATATTGTGTACAGACATACTGAGTTTCTAGTCCATTAAAGCTCTATATGAAAAATGAATACCAAAATGGTCCCAGTGGTGGTAATAGCACTTGGGGCTGTGACTTCTAAGTTGGGAGAATGGTTCCAACAGATCCCAGGAAATACATCAGAGCTCTCTGTCCAGAAGAGCACGGTGCTAGGAAAAAGCTAAGATACTGAACCTTCAAACTCCCAGGCCTCCCATAGAGGACCCAAGATTGAAGAAGACACAGCCCATAGGTGTAAGAAGGTTTTTTTAAAACACACACACACACACACACACACACACACACACACACACACACACACACACACACACACACACACACACTAATTTTTCGGATTGCAGTATGGAATTAAGTATTTTATGAATGAAATAAAAAGTAGCCTGTAGTGATAAAGAAATATTAGGACATTAGAAAATTGCTTTCCTGTGACTGAAACAACTCGATCAACATTTGATTAGGTCATAGATTGTAATTGAATCAAAGCTTTGAAGTGAAATGCAAAAGATATTGATTTTTTGTGTTGACTAATCTAGAAGCAGCAACTTAAATGCTGAGATAGGGTGAGGGTGAGAAGTGATGAGAAAACATAATTGACAAATCAATATATGACTATTATGGATGTCTGGATATATCACATTAGCTAACATTAGATATCCCTAACACGCAGGGGTGAAATGTTCCCGGTTTGGGCGGGCCGGTCTGTCGTCGTAGAGCCAATAGAGCTGATAGCGATCGCAGCGTGAGCCTTCCCCCACCCGCGTCCCCTGCCCGCCTGGACGCCGCCATTTGGATTCTTTTACCCTCTGCGCATGCGCAAAGCGTTCTGCGCATGCACAGAGGGTAAAAGAACCCAAATGGCGGCGTCCAGGCGGGCGGGGGAAGTGGGTAGGGGAAGGCTCACACTGCGATCACTATTGGCTCTATCGGCTCTACGACAACTGACTGGCCCGCCCGAACTGGGAGCATTTCACCCCTGCCTAACAGGAAATATCCCTGCCATCAATGTGGCCTAGCATTGGGCTAGAATTACCCTGTTTCCCCCAAAATAAGACATCCCCTGATAATAAGCCCAATCAGGCTTTTGAGTGCATGGCAATAAGGCCAAGCGCTTATTTCAGGGTTCAAAAAATATAAGACAGGGTCTTATTTTGGGGAAAACATGGTATATAAATCTATGTTTTTATTAAAAATTTTAAACTTTTAAAATTTAAATTAATAATTTCTCCCTTTCTAATTCCTGCATTTCTGACACGAGACAAGACAAGATGAGACATTAAATAGGCTATGTATGTTGTAACTCAACTCCAGCTAATCTCACTATACAGTGTAAAATCTCACTGAATCCATCTATTTATATGATAGGTACCTGACATTATATGATTGGAATAAATGACAAAACATCTGTTAGCTCTGTATAATTTACTAAGAAGCTTCTAATTTCTAATCATCTTATTAGCTCCTACATTAAAAATCTGGGCCTGCTTCAATTTTCATTCAAGCTATCTAGTGAAATTGCTTTCCAGTTAAAAACATATTGCTACAATGGATCTAACTGATAGCGTATTTGCAGTAAGAGCTTTTGTCTGACCAGAGAAAAGCTACAACCTAGCAGGATTATTCTTAGGGCTTTTTTTTTTTTGCTTGCAAGTAGAGTAAAGCCAAAGGCAGTCACAGCAGCATCATTTATAACAATTTATGATGATTTTAAACCCACCATGTGCTTTACAATGTCAACACACAAAGGATGTACTTGAAACTTGAAACTTGATGTGTAACACAGATATCTAAATTACATCATTTATATCACGACCTATCTGTTGTTATTTGTTGTTCCTTGACTTGCATCATGAGAGCAAATGACTGTCAATCCTTCTAAATGTCTTAATTGAATGTTTGGTTCGGAACTGAACAACAAAATTCATCCTAAACTTTATTTACAGTAGCTTGACTAGTTTTTCCTTACTTGCAGAACAAGAAAGTTCATCCTTTGTATAAGTTTTTACATAAAGAATTAGTAGATCAGTTCTGATTCTTTAACCTTTTGGGTTATCCTAGCAATATACATAGATATACAGAAGATTTTAAATCAACACAGGTTTCATGACCATGATATTCTCTGAAGATAATATTTAGCCTTGTGTTCAGAAAGAATTCAATCTCTCATCTCAACATGGAATTGAATAACTCTGAAAAATATAAAGCTTTGCAAGTTTCTGTATTTATTATGATAGAAAAATATATAAATGTGTAGTTGCAATACATTTTGTGTGATGTTTCAAGGAGCTATATATAAACAAGAGTAAAAGTCAAAATTTATGATTTATCAAGATTTGAAGCAATTTTCCAATTTCTTTGGAGTGAAAAACTACATTTTAAAATGATTATATACTGTATTTTTCCTAGTATAAGATGCACCTTTTACCCCCCAAAAGAGGGTGAAAACTTGGGTGCGTCTTATACACTGAATGTAGCCCCACCCACCCACCCCCACCCTTTGGCCTCTGTCTTCCAGCAATTTACCTGCTTGCAGCAAACAGGGAAGAGCCTGTAAAGCCAAGCAAGTCATTAGCAGCTTCCCGACCTACAGCTGACTTGACACGTGCTAAAATGAAACTGAAACTGAAACTGCAAAGAGGCAAATAGCTGGGAGAGACACACAGATTTTTATTTTCTGCTGAACTGGATGCAAGGGGGTAAGTGAATAACTATAAATGTCTGTAGAATGTTCAAATTATTAGACTTATTTTTTAAATACTGCTTTATTATTGTTCTAGAGCCAGGGTTCTCCAACCTTGGCAATTTTAAGACTTGTGGACTTCAACTTCCAGAATTCCACAGCCAGCTTTATATATATAAGAGTGTTGAGCAGCTGTAGCCCAGAGCTTGGTTGACAGTATCCCCATTTGCCCAGAAAGCAATAAAAATATCAAGGATCTGCAAAATTCCTTGTTTTGGTCCCAGAACATACTATTATCAAAATATGGCATTTTATATCAAATACCAGGTGCTAATTAATTCTGCCAAGTTATCCCTGAATGACCAGCATAATTTCATGAACTCTGTATTTAACATATTTATGTTAATCATAGCTAGGAATAGAGGGGCTTGATGGCTCAGTGGTTAAAGACTCTGAGCTTGTCAGCTGGAAAGTGATGGAATGAGGGTGATGGGGTGAGCTCTCATAACTTGGCCCAACTCCTTCCCCCCTAGCACTTTGAAAGCATGCAAATGCAAATAGATAAATAGGTACCATTTCAATGGGAAGATAACAGAGTTTTGTGTGCCTTGTCATATAGTCATGCTGGCCACATGATCATGGAAATATCTTCAGACAACACAGGCTACCTTGACTGACTGGACAACTGGACAGGGGAAACCTTTATCTTTATCTAAGGAGTATTGTTATTTATTACTTTTTCAAAATTGCAGTGATAATGCTTTCAAGAAATCTTTGTGTTCTCTCAGTATTACATCATTCCATCAGTGGCTGCAGGTTTACAGATTTACTTTACAGATTAACAGAGTTGGAAGGGACCTTGTAGTTCATCTAGTCCAACCCCCCCACTCAAGCAGGAGACCCTACATCATTACTGACAAATGGCAGTCCAATCTCTTCTTGAAAGTCTCAAGTGTTGAAGCTCCCACAACTTCCGAAGGCAAGCTGTTCCACTGGTTGATCATTCTCACTGTCAGAAAGTTCCTCCTTATTTCCTGGTTGAATCTCTCCTTGATCAGTTTCCATCCATTACTCCTTGTTTGGCCTTCAGGTACTTTGGAAAATAGCTTGACCCCTTCCTCTCTGTGGCAGCCCCTCAAATATTGGAACACTGCTATCATGTCTCCCCTGGTCCTTCTCTTCACTAGACTAGCCATGCCCAATTCCTGTAACTGTTCTTCATATGTTTTAGTCTCTAGTCCCCTATTCATCCTGGTTGCTCTCCTCTGCACTTTTTCCAGATTCTCAACATCTTTTTTATAGTATGGTGACCAAAACTGGATGCAGTACTTTTAGGTGTGGTCTAACCAAGGCTTTATAGAGTGGTACTAGTACCTCACTAGATCTAGATTGTATCCCTCTGTTAATGCAATTTAGGATTGCATTGGCTTTTTTGGCTGCCACTGCACACTGCTGGCTCATGTTTAGCTAGTTGTCCACTAGGACTCCAAGATCCCTCACACAGTCACTGCTATTAAGTCTGGTTTCACCCAGTTTATGTGTATACTTTTGGTTTTTCTTACCTAAATGTAGGACTTTACTTTTCTCTACACTGAATTTCATTTTGTTAGATAGGACCCAGTGTTCAGGTCTGTCAAGATCCAGCTAGATCTTGAGCCTATCTTCTAGGATGTTGGCTATTCCTGCCAGCTTAGTATCATCTGCAAATTTGGTAAGTTCCCCTTCTTTATTTTTTTATTATTGTTTTTCAGTTTTAAACATCATATCATTATAACACAGATCTACACCCATTTTCACACATTATTATTTTGTTGGTAAAGTCCATACAGTATTTCCTATGAGACAATTTCATTGACAAGTGTCTGAATGTGGTTGATTGTAGACTTTTTATAAACAAGTACTGTAAGGAAAAAAGAACCGCCATGAATATTCATTGTTCCTAAGTTGAATGAGATCAGTCATTGGCATAAAGCACTACTTGCAGCCCAATTCATTTTGTAGCTTGACAAAATATGGCACTTTTCATTATTATTTGCTGCCCTCTTTTGCTGTTTGCCACTCTAAAGAATAGATCATGTGTGTCACATATTATGAATAATCTAATTGTTTTTAGAACTTGCCAATAAAAAGTAGTGTACAGATATTGTAAAGAACAGATACATAAAATGTTGAAGTGGAAGATACATTTGGTATTTTGTATCCAAGTTTTGAGAAGAGGCTATTTGAATTTCATGTACCTATACCTCTTGTTCATGGGTAAACTGCTATATACTTATGTTGCATGGAGAGGGAAAGTAATACATCATAATGATTACAAGAGGTATAAAATCTCACATCAGGAGTTAGTAACATTGCTGGTTCCATATACCCCTACAAAGCCAAAACATTGCATGATTTCATTTAAGATCATCAGAGCCTTGTGAGAATTAATATCGTAAGATCTCATAGGATCTCATTCAAAAATAACAAAACCTTATAAGACATTGGTCACATTTTTTCCTTTATTTTGCAAGAGTTCACAATCCAATAGGAATTTTGGATTTTTTTTAAAAAAAATTCTCTTACACATTCTCTATACCAGGGGTCGGCAACCTTAAACACTCAAAGAGCCACAAAGGTCCTAACTGGAAGCCCCCGTTCAATTCTGGAGACAACCGGAAGTCCGGTTCCCCCACCATAGAGTCCCCTAGCATGAAGTCCTTTTTCTCCTGCCGACCGGAAGTCCGGTTCCCCCACCATAGAGTCTCCTAGCACAACATCCTTTTCTCCCTGCCGACCGGAAGTCCAGTTCCCCTCACCATAGTCTCCTAGTGCGGCATCCTTTTTCCTCTACCTGTCCTAACCAAAAGCTCTATCAATTGTGGAGCCGACTGGTGACAGGGAGCTACAGCAGAGAGATGAAAGAGCCACATGCGGCTCTAGAGCTGGAGGTTGCTGACCCCTGCTCTATACTGACATTTGCAAGTTTGCAAGATGTCTACTACATACATATTACACATATTATACAAATATGTAAAAAGTATACTACCGTATTTTTCGGAGTATAAGACGCACCTTTTTACCCTCAAAAAGAGGGTGAAAACGTGGGTGCGTCTTATACACTGAATGTAGCCCCACCCCCCACCCAGTCACCCCCACCCTTTGGCCTCTGCCTGCCAGCAATTTACCTCTTACAGCAAACAGGGCAAAGCCTGATTAGCACAAGAAGAAAGTATCTGGCTCCCGACACACAGCTGACTCAGAAGCCATGTGGTAAAATGAAGCTAACTATGGTGGCTGAGGAGACAAATTGAAATAGACTGCTGGGCAATATTTGACTGCTGAAATTGAAAGGAAGTAAACTGCAAGCTGCTAAGGCCTAGAGGAAAGAGCTCTTGCCTCACAATCAGGAGGTTGTGAGTACTATCTTAGGTAGAGGCAGATTCTGTTATTTTGTTAAATGTTTGTAGAGTGTTCAAATTATTAGACTTATTTTTTAAAGACTGCTTTATTATTGTTCTAGACAACTTAACAAAATGAAGAAGCTTTTTAAAATAAATGCTTGCTCTGAAGAGGCCCAATGCTTTTGTATCTTATTTTAAATAGCAGAGAATGTATACTTCCAGAAAGCCACATAAAATTTAAAGATCTGTAAAAGTATAATCTGAAATGTAATAGTGTCCTGTTCAGTAAATTTCCTGACAGTTAGGACAATTAGAACTGAAGTTAGAACTGAAGTGGTGTAGGGTTCCTGCCTAAGCAGGGGGTTGGAATAGAAGACCTCCAAGGTCCCTTCCAGCTCTGTTATTATTGGAGGAGTTGGTGTGATTACATTTATAAAAAACTTTCTGGCATTATGTACATTTCTCCAATTCTTTGCTATTTCTATGGGTCAGGCACACATGCACAGAAATACAGAGCAAACAGTGTATATCATCTGTACTGTTTGCTGTTTGGCAAATTGCTGGGAGGCAGAGGCCTTTTTTCCTTGTTTTCCTCCCCCAAAACTAAGCTGCGTCTTATACTCCGGTGCGTCTTATACTCCGAAAAATACGGTAAGTAAAGTATAGAATCAGTCTGGAATCAGATAAATCCAGGTTTAAATTTCCAT
The DNA here is from genome assembly GCA_023053685.1 of Diadophis punctatus similis. Lineage (NCBI taxonomy): Eukaryota > Metazoa > Chordata > Lepidosauria > Squamata > Dipsadidae > Diadophis > Diadophis punctatus. The sequence continues at coordinate 25,042,947 of JALIGW010000006.1, forward strand.
TCTCTGAAGACTCTGGTCTAGTTAATTTTCCTCAGCCAATCTACAGGGTTGCTGTTGTTAGGAAAAGCATCGAGTAATAATTATGGAATATAAATGGAATATACTGTATATGCCACTTTAAGATCCTTAGAGGTAAGTGGAATAGAGACATAGAAAATAACTAACATTTATATTTCATCTTCTCTGCAGTCATTCAAGGTGAGATCCATGTTTTCTGCCCTCCTTTCCCATTTTATCATAAGGACAATTTCATGTGGTAGGTAATCTAAAAATTAGTGAATGGTGCTTAGTAATTTGATAAACATTATGGCTAGGTAGGGATTGAAACTAGTTTGCCCAATTCCTGGTACAACATTCTACTTCTATGCTACACTGGCTCTCAAACTTGGCAGAAACACATTAAAAATCTATGGATTACACTGAATGACTTGAGAATCAAGTTCTTTGACATGTGTTAAGATTCAATAAAGAAACATATGGTAAAGTTTATTCTTTTAACAACAGTAATGTTGCTCTGTTCAGTTTCAAATATTGGAAAATTCAAATTGTCAGAAATAAGGCTTTATTGTATATACCAGTGATGGTTCATCTTTTTGGCACCAAGTACCAAAACTGGAGCATGCGTGCGCACGTGCAGGAGCGCTGCAACCCAGAAGAGAGTAGCTGGCTGGTGCGCATACGCACTGGCTAGCTGGTATCTTCTGGGCTCCAGCACACGCCTGCATGTCAAAGACCACCTGGCTGGCGCGCATGCGCGTGACAGAACCCAGAAGAGAGCAGCTGACCGGTGCGCATGTGCACCGGACCAACTGTCTGGCGCACATGTGCATGATGGAACCCAGAAGAGCAGCTGGTGACGGCGCACGTGCCCACAGAGAGGGGTCTGCGAGCCACCTCTGGCATGCATGCCATAGGTTCGCCATCACGGGTATATACAGTAGTCTACATACCGTTAAGTTTTCTGCCTTTTTTGTCTTTATGATACTCAGAATATTAATATTCCACAGGGTAATATTATTTAAAACCCTTTCCATAATTCAAAATATTGCATGTGAATTCAACATTAATGGTTTCCATTTTAATCATCTTATTCACTAGAGGAAAAGAAAAGTTTCATTTTGACATTCATATGGCTTCAAGGTTTCCTGATAAATGCATCCCAGTCTAGGGAATTGCAGATGCTAACTTTCTAGGATCATATTGCTTCTCTGAATGTCTGAGTGTTTTCACTGATCATCTATGCTGAATTAAAGTTCTACTTAAAGCAATATGATATGTTGAGATTCAGGAATGCTGAAAATTCATTTATCTTACTTTTAAAACTATACATTTATGGTTGATATGCAGTATGATAGAAAAGGAAATTATATGATATCTTGCATTGTACTTTCCAGAGGAACACACTTACAAAAGGAAAATTAAGATGATAAACCTAATATCTTCTATGGTACTGAAGCTATTCCTGCCAATTTCCCCCCAAATGGTATCTGATTCCATGCAATATTTATGCGTATCTCTGATTCTCTTTTTCTATTTGTCTTTCTCTAATCAGAGGTTGGGTTCAAAAATAGAAATCAGTTCTTGAACAACATAGAGGGCAAGGTTATGAAGCAAAGAAATAAGCAACCTCTTCTGAAAACAGAATATAAGGCAAGAGTTATCAGCTGCCAAAAATTGAGGGAATGTTTTTGATCCTTTTATTTGTTCCATCAACCAAAAAGTCAATCAGTTAAATTCTCATAAATGTTACTGTAAACTAAATCTCCCCCAAATAAATTACTCTTGTATTACTTATTTTCTAAAATGAACTGCCCATTTACATAATTTTAATTTATCTTCTCTACTTTATCTACCCAGAAAAATATTTTTTCTCTTTTTTCCTCTATTTTTTGTTATAGTTTATCCATTCAGTCTTTTCAACTCAGAGTATGCCAGACAATAATAGAAGCCTAAGAATATATATGCTGCAGTTTAAAATATACAGTTTTTTAATCATTAAAGATAAACCACAGAGATCTATTTCTCATTTTCTGATTAAACACACTTTGGGGACAAAGCTAATCATACCATTTGTGATTTGTAGGAGTGAACTACTGTCACTACTTGAAACTAATCTAATACTGAATTTTTTTATTGTTTTACACTACAGCTGACCTCAGGATGACAAAACCTGTAATTAAAAAAAGCTTGAACTGATTCTTATTTGCTTCTAAAATTCTATTGTGACTCCTTGCCATCTGCTTCAAGGCATCCATGAGAAACTCCAAAAATAGTTTCCGCTTCCCAAGGTCAGTTCTGATGTTACACACCTAATATCATGGTTATGATTCAGACCTTGATCCAGGAAAAAACACTCTCTTATCTCACCATGAATTATTTTTAAAAGAAAAGTTACATAAGAAAGTAACTGGCTGCAGCTTCTGCAATGCGATTTTGTCATTTTTTAACCCTTTACTACTTGTCTGCAAGCTACACATATTTTTCTTGGAGGATATCTGTTTAGAGAGTCTTAAGGAAAAAAATTGCTCATGCTGTCACCTGAGGAATCCGTAGCAACTATGGAGGTTTCATCAAAATCACAAAACATATGTTGTGACATCAGAAACCATGCTTTGCCCCATGCATTTGTGTATGATTTCACCATGCAATACAAAAGTAGAAGAATCTGTGCTGAGACATGTAACACATATTTAATAATGTGCCTTCTTGCTCCCACCTTGTTCCTCCATAAATGTTTGTGCTGCCACCATCATATGAGCATATAGGAGCAATCAAATTTTTAGAATTTATAAAAAGTTCGAATAGGCTGATACTTGGAAAGAGACACGGAGAGGTGATATTTATCTTTCAATCCCCATCTTGATGCTTAATTTGAGTTGGCACAATCCATCAGAAGCTTCTTAGACTCTATTTTTGGTGGGGATGTTGTTGTTTATTAACTAGAATGCCAGGTTGCTCAAACAGTATCCACTGTATTTCTTTCGCTACTTATTCTGATGTGAAGCACTGTCTCTGTAACATTACTATATGTCCATAAGGCTGTGTTTAGAGCAATCTTGATAGTCTGATTGGGCTCATTCTAGATTGAGGACAGACCTGTTAATCACTGAATCCAATATTAGTCTTTTTCTTGTGCAAACAAGCTCCATAAAAAGATTAATATTTTTGGAACTTCCAGTTGATGTCACGACACTATCGGATGTGAAAAGCAGGGCTCCGTGACCATAGCATGATTGATTTTTGTCTCAATTTGTGGCCTTGCAAAGTGAGTCATAATGATGAGACTCCAAAATTATAACTTTAAAAAAGCCAACTATGATCTCATAGCTGCTGACCTCTCATCTCTTGATTGGCACCTTCTGTTCACAGGTTGTAATACTGCAGAAGACCATTATAACACTTTTGTGAGATTTAAAACTTCTCAGTTGAAACAATCAGGAGACCCATGAACAATAAAAGCTTTATTGAACTTTTGCAAAAGCTGACCTCCCCGAGCTCATGTGTAGAGCTACAGAAAGGCAAAGAATGCATATGAAATACAAGATTTAAATACAGTTTCAGAATAAAGATCTCCTACCCAGGGGTGAAATGTGAAATTTTTCCCATTTCTGTGGGCGGTTACCCCCCCGGTATTACCGGTTCTGTGGGCGTGGCTTATTTTGTGGGTGTGGCTTGGAGGTCAGGTGGGTGTGGCTTCAGGTGGCATGATCATGTGGTCATGTGACTGGGTGGGCATGGCCAGGTTGTCATGTGACTGGGTGGGTGTAACCAATTTAGCAGTCTATTTTGCCAGGGAGCAGGGGGTTGGACTAGATGACCTCTGAGGTCACTTCCAGCCTTTGCTGTGTTGTTTCAAAGCATCCTCTGAAGCTGCATCTAGTGCCAGCCAGGTTTGTGGTCCCGACACAGGACGAAAGTCATTTAGCCACAATGGGAATCACCCAACCCCTTTTAGAAACACAAAGCCCATATTGCACAAACCCCAAAACTTCAAAAACATAGAATCATACAAGAATCTTTCCTTTTATACAATGCTGAATGTCACTTCGTTTCTGCAATTAAAAACCTCCTTCCGAGCAGCTTCTGAAGGCTTTTCAATTTAAAGCCGGAATCTCCAAAGTTTGCAACATTAAGACTTGTGGACTTCAACTCCCAGAATTCCTCAGCCAGTCATGTGGGTAAGTTGGAGACTCCTGGTTTAAAGTGACAGCATTTTTTTCTTCTTCTTTGCCAAGCGATCTCCCGGCTGAGTCCTGATTATTTATTTATTTATTTATTTATTTATTTATTTATTTATTTATTTATTTATTTATTTATTTATTTATTTATTTATTTATTTATTTATTTATTTATTTATTTATTTATTTATTTATTTATTTATTTATTTATTTATTTATTTATGAATTCTTCTATCCCGCCCTACTCCCTAAGGACTCAGGGCAGCGTACAGCATTTTAAAGAACACCAAACAATAAAATCATTAAAAACAATTTTTAAAAGGTTAAAAAGAAAGACATACAACGCTTTGCGCATGCGCAAAGGGTAAAAGAACCCAAATGGCCGCGTCCAGGCGGGCGGGGGAAGCGGGTGGGGGAAGGCTCGCACTGCGATCGCTATCGGCTCTATCGGCTCTACGAAAAAAGACCGGCCCGCCCGAACCAGGAGCATTTCACCCCTGCTATAAAGCCTTATGCTGCCAGATAAAGGGAGAATGTACCAATCCCCATTGCAAACAGGAGGAAGAGCTGTTACACTCTAAATCCACCCGAGCCTTCTATAATTTCATAAATGCCAAACTTAAATACTCGAAAACTATCCCACCCCTAAAAGGGCCTAATGGGGAAGACTGTAACAATGAAGCTGTTAAGGCCAACCTCTTCAATAAGTTCTTCAGTTCAGTATTTGTCGACAGCGATGGCTGCTGCCCCACATTTCCTAATCATACTATAACTAATTGTAACGATTTACTACATATTGATTTTATAGTAGATAACGTTGAAAAGGCACTACGTACCCTAAAGCCATCTCTATTTATTGGCCCTGATGGATTATGTGCCTACTTCTTAAAAAAGCTCGCCACTGCCATAGCTGAACCTCTATGCACAATCTATGAGGTATCTTTCAGAACCAGCTCCTTGTCTGACCTATGGCCCTTAGCCACAGTCATACCTATCTTTAAAAAGGGAGACCCTAGTCTAGTAGAAAATTACAGACCCATCTCATTGTGTTGCGTCACCTGTAAAGTCATGGAATCAATTATAAACCAATCCATCACCCTCCACTTAGAGACAAACAACCTGCTTTCTAACAAGCAGTTTGATTTCAGGAAAAATTTGTCCTGTAATCTGCAACTCCTACACTGCAGAAACATTTGGACCATACAACTCGACCAGGGTAAAGCAATAGATGCAATTTACATAGACTACTGCAAATCCTTTGATTCAGTGGTGCACAATAAACTACTGTTAAAACAAAGTTCTTACGGCATTTCCTGATCCCTGCACAAATGGATAGCCGTGTTCCTGTCAAACAGACAACGTAGTCAAAATAGTTGTTGCCCTATCAAATCTGGCACCAGTTAATAGTGGTGTCCCCCAAGGCAGTGTTCTAGGACCCACACTCTTTCTGCTTTACATCAACAACCTATGCAATGATATTAAAAGCAGCTGCGTCCTCTTCGCTGATGATGTAAAATTATTTAACACCACTGAAAATGCTGCTGCCCATCAAATCGACCTTGTGTCAGAATGGTTGCGCATTTGGCAATTCCAAATCTCAACTAACAAATGCTGTGTACTACACATTGGCAACAAAAATCAGAATACCAAATACAAGTTAGAAAGACAAGAAAGACAAATTCCTTGTGTGTCCAATCACACTTGGCCAATAAAGAATTCTATTCTATTCTATTCTAAAGTTGGGTGGAAACGACCTCATAGACGACCCTCACTCTGTCAAGGACCTAGGAGTACTCATCTCAAATGATCTAAGCCCCAGAGCTCACTGTAACAGCATTGCCAAAAAGGCATTAAGAATTGTTAACCTAATTTTGTGAAGCTTCTTCTCCGGTAACATTGTATTGCTAACTAGGGCATACAAAACCTTTGCCAGACCAATTCTTGAATACAGCTCATCCACCTGGAATCCACACTCTATATTGGACATTAACACAATTGAGCGGGTCCAGAGGTATTTCATGAGAAGAGTACTCCACTCCTCTATTCACAATAGAATCCCTTATGTCACCAGACCTGAAATTCTGGGCTTGGACAATCTGGAACTGCGCTGCCTGTGGTCTGATCTAAGCATAGTACACAAAATTGTCTGCTACAACATCTTACCTGTCAATTACTTCTTCAGCTTCAACCTCAATAATACATGGGCAAACAATTGATACAAACTCAAGGTAAACTGCTCCAAACTCGATTGCAGAAAATATGACTTTAGCAACAGAGTGGTCAATGCCTGGAATGCTCTACCCGACTCCGTTGTTACATCCTTAGACCCTCACAGCTTCAACCTTAAACTGTCTACCATGGACCTGACCCCATTCCTAAGAGGTCTGTAAAGAGGGCATGCATAAGCGCCCGTGCGTGCCTACCATCCCTGTCCTACTGGCCTCATTTATTTGTATTCATTTCCTTCATTCATATCCATGTTCATATTTATACCTGTTATCTTGTACATGTTTGACAAACTAATAAATAAAAATAAATAAATAAATAAATAAATCTGCCAAACTTTTGACTGTTAAAGATGTATGGTTGAACCATTGATTCATAAATGCTCAGGATTCAAAGCTCATTTGATGGGTGAAATTGTCAATTACATGTTCTCTCCATTGGATTTATATTTGTTTAGTATCTCAGGTTGTTTCTATCCAATTTTTGAAATGATATGTGAATGGTAATAACTTCTTATTTTTAAAAAATGGAAATTATTGCATGTCTCTATGTGACACCTGCAAATAATATTAGGAAAATATACCACACAATTAAGATATTTGGGGCATTGTGGCATCAAAAGTTTACCAATCAATGTCACTGATGAATTGAAAGAACCACTTGCCTTATAAGATGTTTTTCTGTTTTAGAGAACACTGTACAGTAGCCAGGTGGATTTGCCCCTCCCTCCCATTCGCAAGTAGCAAATTTTAGATCCATTTTAATTAGAGGAAAAAGGAAATGAATGGGATTTTTTTCAAGTTGTGGTTATCATGGTTAATTTACTCAGTGCTTGAAGTCCAAAATAGTTTTTGCTCTATAACCTTGAATAATTTAGGATGATAAATTTAAGCCATCATTGGGAATAAAAAAAATAGAACCCATATTCTTTTCATATTTATTAAATATGAGAAAATACAGATAATTTGATAGAAACATATCACATCAAACACATTTATTCAATAGGTATAGATGTAGTTATTTTGGCTACAATTTTTTCATATATTTGTATTAAAAATTTCTTGATATAAAGTATAAATAAAATAAAGATGAAGGGAAAAAAGGGAAGGAAAGGGGATAGAAGAGATAAAGTGAGGGAAGACAGAAAAATAAAATAAAAAAAGAAACAGAAAAACAACATATTCTGAGTTTTTAGATGCTTTAAGTATTAATAAAGTTATATCAGCTTTTTAGTTATATTAAATAGTAACTACTAGCCATTTCTATAACAGCAATCCATTTAATTGTTAAAACCCAAAATCAAAAATTCCTTTTCCCCTGTCATTCAGAAAGCCCAGAAGTGGTTTCCAAATAACCAAAAATATTTAAGTAGTGTAGTCAATTTTGTTATTTCTGCCAGTTCCATCATCTTTTTAATCCATTTTGCCCATTCTGGGAATTAACACTTCTTTCCATTTCTGTAGAATAATTGCAGCCGTCAGCATGTATAGCAACAAAATTACATTTTTTCCATTTCTTTATCTAATAATCCTAGAAGAAAACTTTCCAGTTTCCATTGTAAGTCCGTTTTTTAAATCTTCTGAATTGGACAATGAATCTGGTCCCAATATTTCTTTGCCTTGTCACATGTCCACCACATCAGTGGTGGGTTCCTACCGGTGCGGTCCACTATATAGCACCGGTAGCGGCCCGCTGGTGACGTCACAGTACCGGTGCGGTTGGTTGCCTGGGTGCCGCCATTTTTTTAAAAAAAATTTAATTTTTTTTTTAAATTCTTCTGTGCATGCACATGCGCTGCCTTCCTACCCCACAGTGAGTCCAAACAGGGGAGGATGGCTGAGGGAGCGTGTGAGATGCTGAAAGAATGGGTGGCAGGAGCTATCTCCATTCCCCTTCCTTCAGCAGTCCGAGAAGCCACGAATGCGCGGTGATGATCCTAGGCATTTTTGCACGATTGAGGCTTCTCGAGCTGCTGAGGGGAGGGGGAATGGGTGGCAGGACCTATCTCAGTTCCCCTCCCTTCAGCAGTCCAAGAAGCCATGCCCACCCGGTCACATGGCTGGCAAGCCACGCCCACCCAGTCACATGGCTGGCAAGCCACACCCACAAAATAAGCCACGCCCACAGAGTGGTAGTAAAAAAATTAGGAACCTGCCCCTGCACCACATGTGATAAAAAGTATCCTTTAAAAAAAGTTTTATTGGATTTTTTTAAAATATACATCAATATGAACAATATGAACATGAACAGTGTGGCCTCTGGGTATAATTCATTTTGATACAAACAGCAATAATAGTAATAATAATAGTTTTTGCATTAATCAAACATGTAATATACATGATTGTTTTTTAGAGTAGTTATTCAATATTTCAATGTTCCATTTTAATGCCAATGATATTCTTAAGCATACATAGTCATACCATCTTTCAATCTAAATATTCCCCTATTTCTTATTTCTACCTCTATTCTAAAAGTATCCTTCTTACACTTGCTTTTCCAACAAACATTCTAAACATCCTTATATACTTTTGATAGTTTATATGGCATTAAATACCACAGCTACATCCTTTTATAGAAATACTCTTTAAGTTATAATTCAGTTCTTTAGTCCACTTATTTTCTCATTGCCTAACTTATATTATAACCAAAATTTCTTGCCATTTGAATCATACCTTACTAGGTTTAATTATAACAACCTAGATTATAACAGAATTTTATAAACCTTAGTTATAAGATTTCATCATTAGTACATGGTATCATTTCAAATTAGGTTTTATCAATTTTAAAAACACCTTTTTTAAACCAAAGTAAACATTTCTTTCAATTGTAGATAGGTATCATGTATGAACTTCCAGTTCCAAGTCTTGTTTGATTTAAGAATGGGTTCACCGTGAATGAAGAATATTATTTTACTATAAATTCACCAAATGGAACTGTCATTTCTTTTCTAAAAATGGCTTCTTGGGATGACACACAAAATGGTGGCACACTTCTGCTGATTGCAGGCTGCCAGCAGTTCGGCAGTTTGAGTCTCACCAGCTCAAGACTGACTCACCATTCCATCATTCTGAGCTTGGTAAAAGGATGACCCAGATTGTTGGGGATAATATGCTGATACTCTCAAAGTAAACCTCGTGCTATTGCTATTGCTATTTCAGAAAAAAGGTCTTTGTATTTAGGCTGTTGGTTGCTTTTTTTAAATTTATTAGTTTGTCAAACATGTACAAGATAGCAGGTATAAATATGAACATGGACATAAATGAAGGAAATGAATACAAATAAATGGGGCCAGTAGGACAGGGACGGTAGGCACACTGGTGCGCTTATGCACGCCCCCTTTACAGACCTCTTAGAATGGGGTGAGGTCCACAGTAGACAGTTTAAGGTTGAAGCTGTGAGGGTTTGAGGATGTAACAACTTAATTTAATAACAACAGAGTCGGGTAGAGCATTCCAGGCGTTGACCACTCTGAGCTTGGCAATTTGGTTGCAAACTTTTCATCACCATTTGAGGAACTCAAAACGCACTGACGATGTCTCCTCAAATGGTGACAAAACGTTTGCAACCAAATTGCCAAGCTCAGAGCTCAAACCAAGAGCCTAACTACCAACTCGAGCTACTAATATTCAAACACATTTCAGTCTTTGTATTTATTCCAAACTCTATAAATGGCATACCTGACAAAGTGATACTTGAAATCCGCATTCATTTTAATTTTAGATAGATAGGTGGGCTATCCAAACTTTAGTTTATGACCTCTGAAATCCAGTAACATCTTATTCTATAGAGTCACTCATTCCTTCATCCAAACCAAAGTACATGCCTCAGGATACAATTTTAAATCTGTACCTCATTTTTTGGTATCCTGTAACAATTTATACTTAATTCTTGGATTCCCCCTCCCCCTGCCATGCTAGCAAGAATATCTCTGATGCTGAACCAAGGTAGTGCCAGGCTCTGTCTCTTTAAAGTACTATTCAGTACTAAGTGTGCCTTTCCTTTAAATCTAAAGAAACTGTCCTTGAATTGGGATGAGAACATTTCTCTGACTTTGACAAGTGGGGCAGCCATTTCCCTGTATTTATAAGAAGCAAGTTGTTTAATTTAATGCCTTTAAGGGATGCTTTGCTCAATTCTCTGTCAGAATTTTCTGAAATCTTTCCAGCTCTATTGTGAAACTTTTCATGGAGAAAATGACTCATGACTTGGATATTAAGACTTGTTAATCCTTTTTCTCATGTGCTCTAGCAATGATGAAATAAATTTTATTCATATATCGTCTTGTTTTGCATTGCCACAGGGTATGAAGGAGTAGAGCTTGGAGGTCCCACATATCAATATAAGGAATATCATTTTGACACGCTCCATCTTTACATTGTCAAGAATATCCTTGCACATTGACCTTGCCACAGACAGTACCCAAAAGAACAAAAGGGTCTGGAAGCAGGAGACAGGTATTTTTAAACTGTGTCATTCCAAGGAACTGGCAGGTTTTTATAAGCAGTTGCACAAAAGAAAGCAATCTTGTCTGCTTGAGATCTTTTAATAGATTTGTTATACATTTTTGACAATAACTATGACTGTGCCAAGCATTCAAAAGGGTATTCACAAAGTATGTTAGCATGATCCATGCTTTTCCTCAAAGTACTGAAAGAGCTGTGTCCTTAGAAAGGCATGCTGGTTCAGAGGCCATTCTAGTTGCCTGAGGGTACATGTGTGTATATAGACAACACTTCTGTTAGAACAACCAATGAAGCAAAATATTTGTGCATGCATAAGTATAAGTGACAACCAGAAATAGCTTTCAAAGTAACTGCAGAAACTGTTCAGAGAAGTGCTACTTTGCTCATAACAATACACTTTATGAATTGTTCTGTTGCACAGCTCTAATAATAACCCTTTTGAAATATTACATTTAAGGAAACAAGAGTATTTTGGTGTGCTGTGGTTAAAAATAACTCACCAAGAAAACCAATAAACCAGAGATGGTCTATCTGGAAAATTTATCAGTCCAAAACAAGCAGTTTATTGTGAGTGACTATTTTTTTCCATGAAGAAGGAAAAGGTAGTAGAATTTTCTGAGAAGCATGGTAGAAAAAAGATCTTTAAATATAAACATGGATAATGGATGCTAGATTCTTTTATCAATATCCTACTATTTTCTTTGTGTCATAAGTGGGTTTATACACATTAGAGATAAAGTCAATGTAAATCATTTTAAAAAAGCAAAGGAAAGAAGCTTTGGTAACTATGAGATAATCATAGAAAAAGATAGTTTTCTGTTATTATCCCAATTTGCTGGGCAGGAACATTAGCATGGGAAAACAAGTCAGATGGGCTCAATATTTCAACTGGTTCAACTTCACCCTCCACTACCTCCCCGCTACAGGGGGAAAAAATTCCTGATGGATGCCTTGTCCCAGATGCCCAAGTACAACAGTGCCAAAGAGGAAGTTGTCAATTCCATCATCTCTTTGAAACAAATAGCATCAGCCCTCACAAGGCAACAACAAAATCCCAAAATAATAGGTAGCTGGGGATATAGCCCAAACATTGAAAGAGGCTCCGGCAATGGACAAATGATTCCAACCACATAATGAAGAACTTTCACTAAGGGATGACCTGGGGTGGATTGGGAGTAGATTGTATGTTCCCATGTGCCAGCAAACTCTGGTGCTGCTACATAGCCATGACACTAAGGCCATGTGGCATTTTGGGTTTGTTAAAACTCTCCACCTTGTGAAATGCCAGTTCTGGTGGCTGCACATGAAAAGAGATATTGAAAGTTATGTGGCCAGTTGCTCAGTCTGTACCTTAGCCAAGAAATGCCTTAGCATGATCCCAGGGTTGCTGCAATCCATCTCCGGTCCCATGGAGAGAAATATCAATGGATTTTATTGTGGAATTGCCGGAAAGCTCAGGAAACACAATGATTTGGGTTATTACGGACCTTTTCTCCAAACTTTGTGGCTTGCCCCAAGATCCCGTCCACATGGACTCTCGTGAAGTTATTTGTGCAACACGTGTATCGAGTGCACGCAGTGCCTAAGCGTTTGGTTTGATTATGTTCTATTATTTGTGTTTGCATTATGTTGAATATGACATGATCACTCTCGCCCAAGGTTCCAGCAACTTCTACCACCAACTTGATGCAGAATTTCCCGGTTGATATCAGGGTAGTTAAACTGTTCAATTACTACTGTAGTGTGTTTCCTACATACATTTGTTAACTGGTTAGCAAAAAGTTCATCTATGTCTTCTGCTTGTTTGGGTGGCCTACAGTATATGCCTATAGCAATGTCTTTCTTTTTTCCTTTTATATTGACCCATATGCCATCTAGAAGGTTCTTTTCCTTCATTTTGTGCATTTTTGTAGATATGTATTGATCTCTTACATATAATGCAACTCCGCCTCCTCTTTTTTTAGATGTTTCTTTTGAACAGTTTATATCCTTCTATCAGTACATTCCAGTCATGAGTTGCAGCCAACCGAATTTCGATACTGGCAACTATATCATACTTTCCCTTATGTACTAGTACTTCAACTTCACTTTGTTTGTTCCCCAAACTTGAATCTGTGTCTAGGCATTTGAGTCCTGCATGGCTGACCTTGCAGGGTATGCTTCGTATATCTCCTACTTTACTCCTGTATTTTTCTTCCTTCCCATCACTCTCTACCTCTACCCCCAATCACAAGGATAAAACCCAAAATTGATTGTCTTGGGTTTTAGACTTGTGATTGGGTCCTAAAGATCCTAAGGATTGGGCTACATATTCAGGAAATATAGGAAATATACAGGGAATATATAGAGGAAATGCAGGAAGCTTTAGAGTATTCCCTGTATATAGGAAATATACAGGGAATATATAGAGGAAATGCAGGAAGCTTTAGAGTGGCATTCTTATCATACTGACTCTAGATAACCAAGGCAGTAATATGAGAGTTCTCCAACTGAAAACACACAGAAGAAAGGAATGGCAGTCACTTACATACTGCTGCCAACAACATGTACATGTAGATCAATGTGTTCATATTCATCAATGTGTCCATGTAGTCACTAAGAGATGAGCTTGATTTAACATTGGAAAAAAAGTAGGAATACCAAATGTGCTTTTTTTAAAATCACCAAATGTCTCAAAAACTCAGGTTGAAAGTCATTTTGACTGGACTCATAGATTTAGCTAGGAGAATATTGATAAATAAATAATTACATTTTAGGAAAAAAGGAATGTCTTTGTAGTCAGCAGTTCTGGTGCTTCTCGCTATCTATTTTTGTGCTATTGACTTCCTGTTCGCATCCATTTAAAATAGAATTTCAGTAATTATTATAATTGCAATATGTTTTTATGACAGTTTTTCATTGCTAAGCATCAGGCATTGTTAGAGTCACTGGCTTCTTAAAAAAACACTATAAGCAACTTGTCAACATTCTGTCAAGCTTATGCCATATTAAATTAGATGCTATGATTCTTAGACACTATACAGTGTCATAATCACTGAAGGGGATAACATTATTTTTTAAAAAATAAACACACAGTTATGGTGAAGTAACATAGCAAGCACCCCAATCAAGCTTCTTTGTAGAAGATATATTGAATAGAATAGAATAGAATAGAATAGAATAGAATAGAATAGAATAGAATAGAATAGAATAGAATAGAATATACAGCAATTAAAACAGGAAGATTACATATCTCTGGACACATTTTCAAACAGCAACATTGACATGGAAACATTGCAGATATAATGGCAAAGAGTGATTTTCTATCAACTGAAGTAAGGCCTTAAAATTTGGTAAATGTTTAGCAAGCTTAGAATGTGCACAAAACTGTTCAGGCTAAACTGAAGAATGTAAAGGATATGTGAAGAAAAACCTTTTCTTGTCTTTAGTAGCTTCCTAATCGTGCAGCAAGAGGCACATGGAGTTATCCCTAGTCCCCACTCTATTATTAGAGTATTATTTTGTAGACTTTTAAATAGGCGATTGTGCTTTTTGTGCATCACCTACCCTTTTAGATTGCGTAGTGTAAAAATCTGGTTAAATGAATTAACTTCAAGGGAAAAAAGGTTGCCTGAAAAAAGGTGCTCCCATTTTAAGAATTAAATTAATGAAGAGATATGGTATCCTAAATAAAACCTCCCTAGGCTGTTTTAATGAAAAACAGAAACTTGTTAAATTCATGCAAAGTTCAAAGCATTTTTTCTAAATAATTTTTGAAGCATGCACAGCCCTCATATAGAATGCATTCAATCAACTCCACAGTTAAAAGGGTGATCTTGCAAGATTTGCCAGAGAATAATGCTGTTTTAAATTGTCTTACAATTTATATAAATTAGAGCTACCAAGAATTTGGTGCAAATATTCAGGTAAGCACTAGATACCTGTAAAGAAAACTCCAACTCTGTTGCTGGCTTGTAGTCATCTGGATTTTCCCTACCCAAGTAGTATAGACATAACAGAAGATGCAGCTGTGGTTCAGAAGAAGAAAATTGGAATTAGAGTATCTGGCTGAAAAAACTGAGATAAGTTGTGCATATCAACTCTGTCCATCTACTTTGTGCAATTATAAAAATATATAGTATAATGCCTAAAAATGTATTAAATCATGTGAATTTACATTTAAATTTCTGTGCTGCTTGTTAATATTCCAATATTCATAAAATCACAGATTGGGTTTAATAAATAGTACTTTCTATTCTCTGCATATTTTAGCATCTTAATTATTTTTGGAAACAATTAACATATTCAGTAACTAGAGTACAAATACAGCTGTTCATTTCAAAATAATATAGAATTGCTTCTTTATAGATTTTTTTAAAAAAACTTTATTTTTCTTATGATAATTTGATATATACAGCTTATTAAATAACATCTTAAAGATGCATTGTAGATAAACTAAAATACTTTAATCAAGTTTTTAAAAAATATATATCTACGTAAAATGCAAAAGTTGTTTTTCTTTACTATATACTTAGCTAGTTAAAAGTTCACCTCATTTACAGTATATTTGAATTTCAGAGAAAAGAATGAATGACTAAAGAATTTTTTAAATTTTATATTCAAATTTCCAGACCTTCCTAAACTTTATGTATGCAACATAATTTCTGCAGTTACCTTGCTACATTGGATGGTTTGAAATTAAATTCAAATAAAACTATTTACATTTAAAATCATTTTTTTTCAAATTTATGGGAACTCCACAGTTATCTGACACTGCACTTTATTTAAGACAGTCTTCATATTATTTAGGCAATATCTTTAAAGGTCTGATGTGCTAGGAAGTCTGTTTCTACCAACACAGTGGTAAATGCCCATCTGTCTGTTTCTCAAAATTTGAAATCTGCCCTCTTGGTCTAATTTCATAGAATATCAGAAATCTGTTTTGGGACTTTAAAAAAAATATTTTTTATTTATTTTTTAAAATTTGTACTCATGTTTTTTGAAGCCAGGATTTTATTCCAGTTGTTATACAGAGACCAATTAAATCCATGAATTTAATTATCAGAACATGGAAAGGGTACAGTCACAATTCTTAAGGAAGCTTTTCCAAGTGGTGAAATCCTATGGATTGTCCTATGCGAAATCTTTTGTTGTCCTATGGCAGGAAGCAGGACTTACAAAAGGTGAAGCAAGGGCATGGCTATCTGCATTAAATATTGGATAAAGGTTGCTTTGTAAGCTAAAGTCTGAAACAGTTAACATTAATCAATAAATATGATTACTCTTGAAAACTCATATTAAGAAATGATTGAATGAATGAATGAATGAACGAACGAACGAACGAACAAACGAACAAACGAACAAACGAACAAACGAACGAACAAATGGTTTTTCAAGGGTTTATACTCATGTTGAATGGTACAAAATCAGGCACTGTAAATGATTAAGCAAAAGACTCTATATAAAATTGCAATCAGAATATAATTACCCTCAGCTAATATACAATTGGGCCATGACAATGCACATTTCAAAGCAGCATTGTACCTAGATCAACTTACAAAAAAAGACATTTTTGTCAGACATTTACACTAATACAATTCAATATTATACCATCAACACAGCTGGATGAAATCTTTTGTAAAATTCTATATGCAGAAAGGCTCTGCTTTAGTAAAAATGGTACTATTGAAATATTAACTCATATTCTGTTGTATTATAAATTATAACAAGAAAAATGTAAAGAGCTACTAATATTCTTCTAACCCCATTTGTGGACAGGCAGAAGAATTTTAGGTGTAATTTTACTGGGCAGATAAGGACCCCAAAGTAATTCACTGTTGTAAAGTTTGTTTTTGCAGCTTGTAAAACTTGTACATTGCTGAGAGCAAAATAGTGCAAACATGATTGTGTATTTTTTAAATATGGCATGCCTTGTTTTATTTTGCGCGTTCTATTTTAAGCTGTATTCTGTAGATTTTATTTAGTAGGTCTCATTTAAACTGGACTTCTGACTTATAATAAAGAATTTAAAATGCACATATGCCTCTGTCAAATGATCCCTTGTTCTGGAGCCAGCCATGTTAGTACACAGTACAAATGCAAGTGTGTTCATGTCTTTTTGAAAACAATGAGGTGAGTATATATAGAATTCTCTGTCAATTTTTTTTACTCATATTCACTGTTGAGGAATTCTGTGTCAACATGGAACAACGTCTCCTCAACTGACCTCTCCCTATTCAATATTTAGGTCTACAGAGTTTCTATAGCTTTCCTCCCATAGTAACTGTAACTAAGGCAGTTTAACTAATTTAAGACTAATACACCGCAACAAAGTCAAGCTTTTCATTTTATACTTCTAACCTTAAATGAAAATTAATTGCAGAATGTAAACACATAAACACATTCTATTTTATCTTTAAATCTTTTAGTTTAATATCCAATATTTTTAACTACTTAAAATTCTTTAAATAGTTAAAATGTGAATTTTAACTACTTAAAGAATTTCTTCTGAATGTATGCACAATAGGGCATTTATATAAACAAAAGAATAGGTTAAAAGTATTTATACAAGAATGATGCTCACAATGAAACAGAATATGAAGTTTAAAAACCTTTCTCCTTATTAACTGATATTCAACCAAATATCCAATAGTCACGTAGAAGCTAGAAAAGTAAGACGAAGAATTAATATCATTATATTTGCTTCTGTTGCAATAGGCTTTTACTCTTTAAGTAGCGTGATTTCAGAAGTTTCAGGGCTTATCATTGCCTTGATTTCCTTTAGAACATTCCTGCAAAGTTTTAGAGGGAGAAAGGGTTACATTGATTAACTAAAAGTAATTTCAGGCCACAAAGGAATAGCTGGTGCATTAGCACTTGGTAAACCAGCAGCAGTGATGGAGTTCGCATTGCCTGAAGGCCTGAGAGCTGCTCAGCATTGCATCTTTTAGTGATAGATCCTTCCTGATGGTGGCAGTGTTTTTATTGTGAATTTATTTCTGTGAATTTATTTTTTTGAAAAAAATGCCAGTGGGCTGCATAGTTAAATCTAGTTGTAGCTAAGTGGGTAAGTAAGTATAGTATACCATTACACACAGTATACCATTACACACCATTACACACAATACCATTACACACAATATGTAAACATGCATGACACAGCTAGCCATAATGATCTCAAATGACATCAAAATTGTCAGCCCATCAATGTAAGGTTGCTGTAACAGAATTTTGCAAATCTGAAAGCACTTGTCTCCTCCCTTGCATTTTCTTTCAAGAATTTTTATTTACAATATTCTTAAATTTCTAATACTTTTAAATATTTTGTGTATTTTTGTGGGCTACCTTGTGTGTGTGTGTATATATGTATGTATGTATGTATGTATGTATGTATAAACATATACACACATACATTGTATACACACACATGTATACATGTATATACACACATGAATACATGTATACATATATGTATATTTGTATAATCTTTTTTTACACTAACAAGCTGACTTTTTTTTACTCTCAGCTGAGAAACTATTTTTTTTTCTTTTAAGCTGAGATTTTGTTTTACTTTGCAAATTTTATTCATCTGTCATTTTCAATACATGTGTGGATTACAAACTATATCAAGAGGGCAATATCAAGATTAGCTACAGGAGGGATTAAAAAGAGAACTTGCACTCCTTGAACAAAGAGGTGAGACATAGCCAAACTGAGAGGTGGTCCAGCTGAGAGGCTGCCCAGTATCTCAACTGAGAGGTGGTGTGACAACCCATCTGACAGAAGGAGAGACAGCCAAATTGAGATATGGAGAGGCAGCCCAGCGACCCAGCCTGACCCCTGAGTACAGCCAGTGCGGTGCAAATGGAAGCCACTGAGCAGTGGTGAAATGGAGCTAGGTGGCAGCAGACCAGTGGCTATGAGCAGCATGGCAGACCTTGAGCAGCAGTGGTGCAGAACTATGTGGCAGAGGAGCAAAGCGCCCCGAGCAGTGACTAAGAGCAGTGCAATGGACCAGCAGTGGCTGAGAGCAGCACAGAGGACCAGCTGAGCAGCAGCACCCACAGCAGCGGCTAAGAGCAGCGCTGGAGACCAGCAGCAGCTAAGAGCAACACAGTGGACCAGCTAAGCAAAGTCCCCACATCAGCACATCATACCTGAAAACTCCTGCAGTGACCAGGCAACCAAAGGGCAAGAAAACAGGGGAAAAAGGATAAGTACAAGACACTTGTGGACAGGGAGGAAAGGAAAGGGATAAATTTTCAAGGCAGGGAGTAGAGGGTTAAGAGCAGCCTGAGACTTCCAACAAAAAAATAGCACATATTACTTCATAAAGGACCAAATCTCCTGTAAATTCTTAAATTTTTAAAATATTTGAATTCTTTTTTTAAGAATTCAATTTTAATTTTTTAAAAATTTCTTTTTTCAATTTTTAAATTCTTTGTCAAAAATTTAATCTTTTTTCATCTTTTAAATATCATTTTTAATTTTAAATTCTTTTTTCAATTTTTAAATCTTTTTCCATTTTAATTTCCCCCCAATTTTTTTCAATTTTTCATTTTCTTTTTTCAACTAAACATTTGGGAAAAAAAGTTTACTTATTTTAATTCTTTAGAAAATTTTAAAATATTGAGACTTTCGGTGGCAACGGAGCTGCGCTAGGAAGCAAAGGAACAGGGCTCTGTTCCCGAGGCTTCTATTTTCCTCTCGGGGGACCCGTTTTGGGTGCGATCGGACCTGGAGGGACTGGTTGATGGAGAAGGGATTTTTTGGAGTCCAAGAGGCAATGCGCCATTGCCTTGTAGGACAAAGATAAACCCTTCAACTCTGACAGGAAAGAGAACCGGCTGTTTTTTCAGCCGGCCATAGCAGAAATGACCACACAGCAGGAAGGAGAAGAGATTTAAAGAAAGCTAAATTGGAAAACGAAGGAATATTTGAATTAACAGACTGTGGAGCACAGATTGAGAGAGCCCATTGTGGATTAAAGCGAGAGAAGCAAGCGGCGAATGGAAAAAAGAACTGGAAACAAATGCCATAAAGCTGAAGTCACGGTGAGAGTGACAGTGTGGAAAAACCTAAAGAAAAACTTCTGGCAAGAAGATTGGGGCTCCGTGACTGAGGTTTGATTGACAGAGTGGCTTAACCTCATTTAAGAACTTAAAACCCTTGGAATACTGGATTTCTTACTTTGATCTAAAGATTGGAACTTTGTCCGGGAGAGAAGAGATGAGGTGTTCAGGATATTAACGACGAAGCAGTGAATGGAAACAAGAAGTGGAAACAAATGCCATAAAGACGGATGGTGAGAGTGACAGTGTGAAAAAACCTAGAAAAAACCTTTGGCGAGAAGATTAGGACTCTGTAATTTGGGACTGAAATATAAAGAGTCTTAAGTTTGTTGAAGAATTCAAAACGGTTGGAATCTTGGATTTTGGATCTCAATTTAAGGATCTGAACTTTGGTTACGTGGGAGAGAAGAGGAGAGGCGTTCAGGTCACCAATCGACTCTAGGCAACCATTATTGGAACATTCAGAAAGGAACCTTTAAAGGAACAGTGCAGAATTATAAACAGTGTGGACTAAAAACTACGAGCTTTACTTCTAATATCGGTGGAAATATAGAAGAGAAGAAGAAGAAGAATTACTGATTGGTTAAGTACACTTAGGGGAAAAATAATAATAATAACAATAATAAATAACTGTATAAAACATTTGCAATAACTTGTGAAAAACAACTTTTTGATTAATGACTTAATTAATTATCAACATTATATGCTTATAATCTCCTTATAGATGAATTGTATAGTGGTGTGATTGTTAAATATATCTTCTTTGTATTTAATTGAATTTTATTCACTAGTGATATATATTTATGGATAAATTTACATAAAGAAATTAGTTTATTGTATTAATATACATACATCTACTTATATCTATTCATATTTATTGTACTCATAATAATATTTATACTAGACTATATATAATATTATTTTATTTATAGAGAAATTTATATAAGGAATTAGATTATTGTATCAATATTGTTGTACTTATTTAGATTTATTTATATTTAGCATATTTCCAATAATAATGTTTATAATAGCCTATATATAATACTCCTAGTTGTGTACTATTCTGCTTAGTATAATAGTTTTACTGGTATAAATAATTACTATCACCTTGAATTGATCTATTTTCACATTATTATAATTACAAATATAATTTAGAAGAACGTGAATACTTTTGCTAGAATATATAATAATAGAATATAAATCTGAATTTATAAGGAGGAATAACCTTGTATATGATACTGTGGAAAAATATATGTGACTCACTCAACATGACTAGCACAATTACTACCACTAAACTGAGTAAAAAACAAACATCAAACCCTGTTTTAACAACACAGGAGTCCCCAATGCATCAAAGATCGATTGAAACCATGTTAGTAAAAGAAAAAACTGAATCAACCGTAAGCTTACAATCTATTCAAGAGACACTACTCTTAATTGCAGTAATCAATGACAAAATTACAAATTGTGATAGAGAATAACAGGGGAGAGGCAAAAAACATCATGAAGAAATTAAAATAGAAATGGTTGAAGTAAAAGATAAAGTGAAAAGTATAGATGATAAGGTTATAAACATCCAGCAAATGCTAGTAGAAAATGAACAAAAGATAAAAACAATAGAAAGTAAGATGGAACTGGTGGAACAAAAAGTTGATAGTATTGAAGGGAAAAATACTTCGACCGTAAGGAATCTAGAAGAAGCTATAGCCCATCTTGAGATGGAACGCACTTCACATAACCTTAGATTCCAGAAGAGAAGGAGGAAAACTTGGGAGAAAAAATGGCAGAAATTCTGGCCGAAATTTTGCAAATTGACCCCCAAGAAATGAGAAGGGAGATTGATGAAATTTATTGAGTCTACACTTTTTACGCAAGAAGACATAATCTGCTGAGAGAAATTCATGTGAAATTTGCAAGGAGAGCAGTGCGAGATGACGTATACAAATGGTCCAGAAACAAAGCAATCTCATACAAGGGTAAAGAAATTATTATATTAAAACAAGTTCCTCGCAGGATTAGAAATAATAGAAAACAATACCAATTTCTAACGAATCGATTGATAAAGGATAACATTATGTTTAGATGGTTGTTATAATATGTAAATAACCTCTATTTATTTATTTACTACTACTGAACATCCAAAGTACACTATTTAATCCTATGTATATATGCCATATGTGAACATACACATTACATAGTATAGAGTGTGTATAGGCACACAAAAAGATATATTAGGTACTATATATACTGTATGTGTATGTACACACAGAGAGTTCTTCTAAAACTATACACATTCAACCTCACACAACCAGAGTCCAGTTTCTGCCATACATTTAACTATAACTTCTGTACATTAAAATATTACACACATTTTCAGATTTACTTCCCTAGCCTGCATATGACCATTAGAGCCAGGAGAAGTCATGGGCGTTGCCACAGAACTCTGGGCAACGAAGGGGGTGTCAGCCAGTGGTGGCAGTGGGCAACCAAAAGTGCATGGCTGGGGCCTACACAGCCACCCTCCCCCTCACCTTAATGAAGCCGATGTCCTCGGCGTACTAGCAGAAGCACTGGCAACACATATTGAGCCCATAGTTGCTGTCCATGCTGGTTGGAGGTCACACAGCTGTGAGAGGAAGAGAGGCCGGGTGAACCAGACCCAGATGCTTCCCAGCTCCCCTCATCCCAGAAACACCAACCTCGCACTCTCCCCTCTCTGCTAGCAGTCGCTCCTTCTCCCTCCCCACTGCCGGGTGATCCCGTGTTCCCTTCCACTGCTGCTCCCATTCCAGAGGGCACGGGGTGATGGCTGGGAGGCCAGGCACTCCCACAATCTGACCAGGCAGGTGCGTGGGAGAGGGGCAATCTGGGCAGCACAACCTCGCAGTCCCTGGCTGCCTCCCTCTGCTGGCAGCTGCGGCAGGAGAGTCCGGGCGGGGGTGAGATACAGGCTTGGGGAGGGGATTGAGCAGTGGCCGCTCAACCTGGTTCACCTTCGTCTCTGCCACCAGCTGTGATAGGAAGGGAAGGGCAGGCAGGGATCGGGGTGCACGGCCAGCCATGAAAGCTGAACCACTGCCCAGCCTGGAGCTGCCAGCAGGGGTGGGCAACGTGAGGTGGGGCCTGCAGGGTGTGCCCGGCTTTAAGTTCCCAGCCCTTCCTTTCTAAAACTGCCCCAAAGAGTGAGGGTAGGAAGGCCCCCACCTGGCCCCTTTGTCCCTGTACATGACAGCAAATTACTAGGCAAGTGGTGAAGGCAGGTGAAGACAGGCAAGAGTGGAAGGTGCCGGAGAGCAGCAGTGTTGCATGGTAGGCCAGTGGCAAAGGCAGGCAAGCAGGAAAGGAGTCAGAGAGTCTTCACGTAAAAAGAAACTATAGCCCAACCTACCAAAAATTTAACTGTAAAAGACAGACTACTAATAAAAATTAAAACAAACAAGAAAATGATTAGAGAACACCTATCTGATCTTGGCAAATATAAATCACTGGGACCTGATGGTTTAGATCCCAGAGTTCTGAAGGAACTGGCAGACGTTAATACCTGGGAAGATACTGGAAAAAATAATAACAAAACAGATCTGTGAACATTTAGAAACAAATACATTTATAACTAGTAGCCAGCATGGGTTTGTTAAAAACAGATCATGCCAAACCAATTTATTTCATTCTTTGACAAAGTCACTAAATTAGTAGACAAGCAAAATGCTGTGAACATAGTATATTTAGACTTCAGCAAGGCATTTGACAAAGTACACCATCTTGATAAGCTAGAAAAAATGGGTGAGACAGCATCACCACCAGATGGATTTGTAACTGGCTGACAAACCGTACTCAATGAGTAGTCCTTAATGATACTACATCTACATTGAGGGAAGTAAGCAGTGGCGTACCACAAGGTTCCGTCTTAGGCCCAGTACTCTTCAATATCTTCATAAATGACTTAGATGAGGGACTAGAAGGGGAACTTCTATTTGCAGAAGACACTAAGCTGGCAGGAATAGCCACCATCCTAGAAGACAAGCTCATGATCCAAAATGATCTTGACAGACTTCAACAATGGGCCCTATCCAATGAAATGAAATTTAATATGGAGAAAAGCAAGGTTTTATACCTGGGCAGGAAGAACCAATGGAACAAGTACAGATTAGGTGAAACCTGGCTCAAAAACAGTAACTGTGAGAGGGACCTTGGAGTTCTAGTGGATGATCACTTAAAAATGAGTCAGCAGTGTGTGGCAGCAGCCAAAAAAGCTAATAAAATCCTAGGTTGTATAAACAGAGGCATAGAATCAAAGTCGTGTGAAATATTAGTACTGTTTTATAAAGCCTTGGGATGTGGTGGCTCAGTGGCTAAGATGCTGAGATTGTCAATTGAAAGGTAGGCAGTTCAGCAGTTTGAATCCCTAGTGCCGTGTAACGGGGTGAGCTCCCGTTACTTGTCCCAGCTTCTGCCAACCTAGCAGTTCGAAATCACGTAAAAATTGCAAGTAGAAAAATAGGGACCACCTCTGGTGGGAAGGTAACAGTGTTCTGTGCGCCTTTGGCGTTTAGTCATGCCGGCCACATGACCAAGGAGATGTCTTCAGACAGCATTGGCTCTTCAGCTTTGAAACGGAGATGAGCACCGCCCCCTAGAGTCAGGAACAACTAGCACATATGTGCGAGGGGAACCTTTACCTTTTTATAAAGCCTTAGTAAGAGCACATCTGGAATACTGCATCCAGTTTTGGTCACTACATTACAAAAAATATGTTGAGACTTTGGAAAAAGTGCAAAGAAGAGCAACTAAGATGAATAAAGGCCTGTAGACTAAAACATATGAAGAGCGGTTGCAGAATTTGGGTTTGGCTAGTCTAGAGAAAAGAAGGACTGGGGGGACCTGATAACAATATTCCAGTATTTGAGAGGCTGCCACAAAGAGGAAGGGATCAATTTATTTTCCAAAGCATCAGAGGGCAGGACAAAAACAATGGATGGAAATTAATGAAGGAGAGAAGCAATCTGGAATTAAGGAGAAACTTCCTAACAGTTACAACAATTAAGAGCCAAGGTGGTGCAGCAGTTAGAGTGCAGTACTGCAGGCTACTTTAGCTGACTGTGATCAGCAGTTCAGCTGTTCAAATCTCACCGGCTCAGGGTTGACTCAGCCTTCCATCCTTCCGAGGTAGGTAAAATGAGGACCCAGATTGTTGGGGGCAATATAAGTATACATTGCTTACTGATGTAAACTGCTTAGAGAGTGCTTGCACTATGAGGCGGTATATAAGTCTCACTAATAAATAATAAATAAATAAACCAGTGGAACAGCTTGTCTTCAAAAGTTGTGTGTGCTTCATCACTGGAAGTTTTTAACAAGAGACTGGATAGTCACTTGTCTGAAATGGTATACGATCTCCTGCTTGAGCAGGGGGCTGGAATAGAAGACCTCCAAGGTCCCTTCCAGCTCTATTCTGATTTTGTAATTCTAAAGCTAGGGATGTTCCCATTTGAGATGCTTTCTTTCCCCCTCCCCCATTCTTTCTTTGGGCTGAGATATCTCTTGTTTGATCGCTGCCCTGACTGCTCTTCTTCCTGTCTCCCAAGGTTATTCTTTTTTCTGTTTCAAGTTTTTTATTTTGTTTTACATATATGTATCAATGCATGAACAGTGTGGCACCTGGGTGTCATACATTCTAATACAAATAAAACTAATAGAATTAATCATAGTTATTACATTCAACCAACTTATATATTTCTAATAATAATACACATTTATATTAAGTTATAGTCTATCATTATTTAATTATTCCATGTTTTCTCTTGTTATTGCTTATATTTTATTATATAAAAGTGTATACACTAATATTCTCCCTTTCTCTTATTTCTATCACTTATTCTAACTTTTAATCATGTCATCCTTTTATTAAGACATTTTCTTTCTATCCTACCTAACTTCTGATCATGTCACCTACCTAAAAAAGGAAAGAAATAGAAAGAAATAGAAAAGCAAAGCAAATCAGAACAACAACAAAAAAGAAAAATCATCTATCCATCATCTCTTGTCCACTTCAGTACTTTAGTTACTATGCTTTTTTTTACTTGCCTCCCATATTCATCTCTTGGATCTTTAAACGGAATTATAACTAAAGCCCAATTGATTGAGGATTTGGAGTTTTGCTTTTAAAGATCTGGAAATCTAAAGGAAAACAATTTGGTTGGTGGAATTGACTCAAAAAACGGAAGAATTAGAGTATAATAACAAAAGGCAGAGTTGGGAGACTGAAACGGGAAGAGCCATCTGCTGGTTGGAGGAGCTATTGCAAGTGTGGGATATTACCATAAATATTATTAGGAATGTTTTGACAGCTGTTGTTTTTGAACAGAGCAGCTTGTTACTGCATAAAAGGAAAACATTTGGACTGAGTTGGATAAGAACTAAATTGGATTGAATTTTAACAACAAAGGAATAGCAAGAAAGATTTGGACTTGTAACGACTAAATGGAAATTAAAAGGATTTAATTGGTGAGATTTTACTAGAAGATGATTAAAAAGGCTGTGAAATATATTACTATTAACAGCTGCAAGGATTATAAAAATTTGGTGATTTGTGATCTTACTGATAATGAAATAAGCGACTGCTAAAAACTCTTGGAACTTTTTGAAGAAATTTTGTTTTGTGGTCCAGGCAGATCCAGTTAACAGTTGGAGCTCATTTATAAGACTTTGGACTTGAGAAACATAACTCTGAAAATATGGGGGATATTGATTATGAAGAAATGGCTGAATTTTTGAAAGACTTGTTTAAAGATTTAAGAAGAAGCTTTGGATTAGATGTAAAGGAGAAAGGAGAAAGCATGGAAAAGAAAATGGAAAGGATAACAGATGAAGGAAAGAAGATTGATGAAAATATCATAAACAATGATGAAAAGGGAAAGAACACTGAAAATGCAATATTGATTAATGATTATGTTAAGATTTATAATGATTCCACTGGGGTTAACAGTGAAAATAGAGATAAAGATAATAAAGATGATGTTGTTCAGATTGAGGAAGAAGATTTTAAGATACATAAAATTTAAAAAGGAATGGGGAAAGCTAGATACATACAGATAGTAGATTTAAGAGGGGGAAAAGGGTGTGGGAAATGAGAACTTATTGGTATAAAGGTAAATGAAAGAAGGGGAAGAAGTTAAGGAAATGGGGATGGAGGAAATACATATATAAACTGGAAGTAATTGGGAAATTAAAAGGGAATGGATGAAGACTTTGAAATATTATATATGATGTCTTTTTTATTATTTACCTTTTTTCTTTTTTATTATTATTATATTAGATTTAATTGTGATAAGTATGTTAATTGATTGGAATCTTGATATACTGTATATAATTATTTGGTTAGAAGTTCAAAGATTTTTTTTCTTCCTTTTGTTCTTTTCATAAAGGTTAATATTGTTGTATTTGGAATAATCTGGATAAAACAATGACAATTAATATGAGAAACATCAATAATAAATATGATTATTAGAATCTAAGGGAATTGCCTAAATGTTAAAACCAAAAAGGGCATATTATGAATGTTTATTACTTTTAAAATTTATTAAGCTGAGATTTGGAAAGTTAATAATTTGGATCTTTTCCTTTTCTTTTTATATCTTCTTTTTTATTATTTTTTTGTCTTTTCCTTTCTATTTTTTGATCTGTTTAAATATAAGAGATGGATGAATTGATAATGGTTAGATTAATTTTTTTATTTGATTTAATTAAATATTGAGGATGGAAATAAAGAATTAGAAATAACAGAAATGAATTTCAATGTCAGAGGAAAAAGGGTATATTATGATTGTGTACTATTTCTATATATGAGATTTGTTTAAATGTAAAATGTAAAAATTTTTATTTCAAGAGTTGAATATTTAATGGAATGGATATAACTAGAAAGAATTTTATGATTAATATGAGAAATTAAAAGTATAATTGGACACTTAGTTTTTTGATAGAACAAAGGATAAAAAACAGAAATGATTAATAAAGAGACTAAAGAATTGGAGGAAGCAATATGGCTTAAAATTAAGAAGTAGGAGAAACAGTAACTATCTTGGGAAGTTAAGCTAATAGCGGTTAATTTGGAAGGAAAATTGAAATTAATGGGTGAATATCCCAGATGACAAAATTAGAAAATTAGATTTCTTTTCTTTTCTTTTCTTTTTTGGAGGTAAGATGGAAATAGCAGCATATACCTAGAAGAAAGTATTATATAAAAAGAAATAATATAATTATAATGGTTAATTTTTTTTAGAAGAGATATGACTAATTTAAAATTGAGACTATCATCAGTCTGTCAAATATAAAAAGAATTAGTATAAAGAGTACTCAAGGAAAGGTAAAGAAGGTGAAAGATGAAGTAGAAGGGGAGGAAGAGAAGGTGTAGAGAACGTAGAGGAGGAATGAAGGAGTTAGAAAGTAGGAGGAGAAGTTGGAGATAGAGAGAGGGGAGTGTAATGGAATAAAGTAGAACAGACTGATGACTGATGAGGCAAGTGTTGAATAAGATATTGATTTTTGAATGATTGACTATATTGAAGAAACATGTATTTTTAATGTAATATCTCAAGGTATATGTGTATTGAATTGTATATGAAGTGATGGAAAAAATAAAAAAAATTGCACAAAAAAGAAAGAAAAGAAAAATCATCTATCCATCATCTCTTGTCCACTTCAGTACTTTAGTTACTATGCTTTTTTTGACTTGCCTCTCATATTCCTCTTTTGGATCTTTATCTCTGTCTGCATTTACTTCTTGGCTATTCAATCTAAGTATTTCTCCCATCTCTACCCTCTTCCACTGCCTAGTTTCCAAAATTTCTGCCCAAGCTCCTATCTCCCTTTCAAAAGTATCTTACTGTATTCTCTTTTCAACTCTCTTAAAATATTTTCTCTCTGGCTTCCCATATCTTCATCAATCACTGTTATTTTCATTATTATCTCCTCCTTGTCGTCTTCTTTTGTTTGCTGGTTCTTCGGTTCAATCTTTTCCTCCATTTCTTCTGTTAGCTCCTCCTTTTCCTGAGCGTCTTGGTCTTTACTCATCATCCCTCGTATAGTATTTTCCATTTTTTCCATAATATCCTTAAATCCTTTCTCCATGATGTCCTTTGTGTTTTGAAAAAGCAATGCCATCTCCTTCAAGGTTCCACTCATTTCTTCCTTATAAAGCATCTTATTTTATTTTAAAAAGTCCAACTTTTGTCCAGTAGTCCAAGAACCATTTATTCAGTCCTAAAGTTGCCCTTCAAGGAGTGCACTAATCACAGTTCTTTATATCCCATAGGTAAATAATCAGTTTCGTTTAAATAGTCCCAGAAGTTATCAAAAGCCTCTTTACGTCCCCTTTACAGATTCAATCTTCTAGCATAACATTCAGGGGTCTCTTTAATTAAATAACTTCCTTGTTTTTGTATTTGAGTCTCCAATAGTCATGGGGTAGTTAGGTATAATCCAGTAAATATTTTCACAGTCCTTCATAGAAGTATTCCCAGACTTGTATATTTTTCTTTTGTCAGCAGATGGCGCTCTCAACTTAAATTTCAGTGTTGCCACTAGTCAATCGTAGTTCAATTATAGAAGCAGGATAAGTTTTTTAAGTAAATGATTCCAGCATTTTAAAATGCCTTCCCATTACCACGTCTTCCCAGTTTAAGAGTCCAATTTTCTGTATATTTAAAATTTTATTATTTTTCTCTCTTTAGGTTTTTTCCTTCTGGTCTGGTATTTTCTTCAGAATGCTCAGTTGCCGCTTTAACAACTAATTCTGAGCAAATAGTTCTAAATTATTTCTTGGGGTTACATTTTAAACAAAAAAGAATCCTCTCCCCCAGTTTCAGTCACTGTTCACCTACTTCACTCCAGCACCAGTTTTAGTTGTTCCTCAGTTGTCCCAGCTTTGTGGCTGCCTCTTCTCCTTGCCGTGGCTGAGAGGGAAAAAGAGCCCCGGGTCAAAAAGGAGAGCTGTGATTCTCTGCGACCTCACAGGGCACCCCTCTTTGCTTCACCGCCCCTACAGGGCAGCTTTGGCTCCTTTCGGAGCCCACCCGATGGGGAGAACTCGGCACGGGAGCATGGAGACCCGCTCCGCGTGTCCAATCCCGCCACAACATCAACCGAAGCCTTTCATAGCCCATTGCAACAATGCAGGCTCTACCATTTTGTACTTGCATTGTCATGTCATACACAAGTATGCAAGGTATAGTTTGTGTACAGTATCACAAAACGTGTTTAATCACTTATCTCCATATTTCCTCCTTGGACATTTAAGTTAACATGCATGTGACATAGAAAGGAATGGGTCTATAATGGTTAGTAGCTTCTAAATAATGGACATGAATTTATTTCTCATTACTTTTCTGGCACAGAAAATATATTTTCTTTGCATGCTATTTATTTGACATTTTGATATGATTTGGAATTGTTAACATAGGAGGGAATATCTGTTGCTTGTAACATTTTAATCTCACTAGCTGTAAATACTTTTTAAACCAAGAAAGCTATTTTCTTGTTTTATAACCTCAGATTTCAATTTGCAAGATTTGAGAAGTTCAGTGGCAATGCCCTTTTTATTTGCCAACATACTTTTTTTTCGTTACCTTTGAAATCAGACAAATGATCTTCCTGTATAAGCCTGGTACACATATAAAGTTTTGTTACAACTGTGACTTTCCTATCCTAGAGTTCCGGTTCAATTTATAATTAGTTTCTTTCAAGGATAAATTAATAGTTCCTGAATTACTAAAGCAAAGCAGAATCTTAACAGCCTCTACATCACATAAAGCATATGATAATAATTTATGCCAATAATTTATCTCTTGGGCTTAAAGGTCTTCTTTTGGTGAAGCCTTGACATAATTTAAGGGACACAGGCCTATGCTGATTTTTTCCAAAAATATCTTATGAAATGGTTAGAGGATAGTTGATAGGTCTTTGGAAATGCTGAATATAAGGAATGGATGAAAAGTAAAGCTTGAAAGCTCTGATTTTATTTTTTTGCATCTGTTCCTTCATATTAGTTGAATGGAAATTGCTGTGAGAAAAGATTTCAACTGTGCATGCAGTGGAAATCTGCAATGTCTACTTATTTAGTATGGTTTAAACACCATGATTGCATTTTTGATTGCTAAAGGAGTCATTCAAATTGAAACTAGCTTCCAAATTTATGCTGTTTATGGTGATATCTATGCTGGTGTTACTACTGTGCAAAAATATATAAAGATGGTAAATTGGAATAGCAAATAGCTGTCAAGCCTGACATTTTTTTAAAAAAATGTGGGTCACATTATATTTATTCTTCAATATTGGAAGGCTGTAAGATGTTTCCTTACATGCTGAGGGAAGCAATGAAAACTTCAAGAGTTGAAATATGTCAACAATAGTTGTCGTGCTATGAGAATGAAGGGAAGGAATTTCTTTAAAAATCTAGGTCAGGGGTGTCAAACTCGCGTCGTCACGTTATCGTCACATGACGTATTGTGACTTTTTCACCCTTCGCTAAACCGGGGGTGGGCATGGCAAGCACGTGACACATCCAGTCCACGGGCCATGAGTTTGACACCCCTGATCTAGATAGTTAACAAAACATGGGGTCATGACAGACCCAAGCACGAAATTGACAGTGAAATCCAATTAATTCTTTAAGAGCTGAAGTGGTGCAGTGGTTAAATGCTGCGACTGCAGGCTGACTGCTAGTTCAGCAGTTCAGCTGTTCAAATCTCACTAGGCTCAAGGTTGACTCAGCCTTCCATCCTTCCGAGGTCGGTAAAATGAGGACCCAGATTGTTGGGGGCAATATGCTGAACTCTGTAAACCGCTTAGAGAGGGCTGTAAAGCACTATGAAGCGGTATATAAGTAAAGTGCTATTGCTATTGCTATTTACTTATACCTTATAGACAGAATCTTGCCAGACTAAAGCTATATCCTTCTAACCTAATAGATATATGCTGAGAGATTCTAGGGTGTGGCTACCCTAAACCTCTTCCCATACAGCTTGGGACTGTGCTGTTTCTTAATTTAGGCCTCTTAATGTATTGCCTCTACCTTGGGACATCCCAGTGTTGCTGAGATTTCCTCTCCTCCTTCTCCAGTAACACATTCCATAACAGTTTATTATTACAGCCTAGACTTGCACTTAAACCTGTCATTCAAATAATGGACAGATAGAGAAATCCTCTATCACAGACATCATCCTACATTCAACTATCCTTGTCTCACTATAAGAATAGCAATTGATGACTGCTTTTATCACCACCATATGATAGTAGTTCACACTATCTGGGGAATTTAGACTGGGAAATTTACAAATGCCTTTTATTTTCTTTTGCCTGCATCAAAGTAGTAAAGACAGCATAATTTGGCTGGCCTAATTATTAGGGCAGAATAAAGTTTACCATCAGTTTGTACAATTTATGTCAGCATACTTTTCTGCTGACTCAAGGACTAGAGAGAAGCAAGTTAATGCAGCCATGGGAAAAGCTTTTCAACTGATGCTGAACAATAAAGCAGTGATCTAAAATCATGAAAATCTGCTTGTAGCAGCTGGTATTATGTTGCCTTCAGGGATTTATAGGAGTCTGTTGCTTGCTTGTTTGGTTGCGTATAACATGAATTTTTGCTTTCATTGTTACCGAAATCATTTTTTAAAAAGAGTATAGTTATTCCTTTTGTTGAGAAAATGACTGAACTTTCATGTAAGCCTATGCTTACTGAATTATTAATTTAAGAAATGGGTGTAGATTTTAAAAATTCTGCAATTTTTAGACTTTCTCTAATTTTTTACTACATACTGATAAGTAATCTTGATTCCTGATGTTTCCAGATGTCCAAACATGCTGATATTTTACTTTTGGCAGTTCATAACAAGAAGTAAATACCTATGTGATTTCATGCAATTTTTCTCTATCAAACTTGGAAGAGTTGGATAAACTCTCTTAGGAAAGTAAATATTAATTTATTATTCTTACATTTTTGTTATATTCCATAGTAAGTTTTAATTTGTAAAATCACCTTTGACAGTTCTCACATGAGAACCAAAACGGGATCCTGCAATACATTAATTAACTGAAGCAAAAAATTACCATTTAATTTAATTTTACTATGAAAAAAGTTTGTATACATATATTCATGGCATATTTAAGACTGAAACATGAAGGTTAAAGTTGTATTGCTTTAAGTAAACAAACAAACAGTAAATGTCCAACATTTGAACAAGGAATGCAAGTGTATATTTATTTATTTAGTTATAAAATTATTACAAGGATTTGATCAATGACCCCAAAATAATTTGGAGATTAGAACTTTATTACCTTTTGACCATTAAACTTCTTGAATGATCTTAAGCAGTTCTATGGTCAAATTATTCTAGTAATATGTTGAAAATGAAATATTTAAGCATCAATTGAGCAGTGAATTTTAAGCACTTAATAAAAACTGAAAACAGAACCAAACAAAAATGATTTTGCTTGTTTATAGACAATGTACTCATGAAACAAAAAGTTAATTGAATTGAATTAACGTATGATTAATGGTATCGAAGGATAATATATGTTACTATAAAAACTACATCATAAAAGTGAATTCTACATCATCATCATAGCTACATCATCAGAGAAATTTAAAAGTCAATGCAATATTTCATTATTTGGTAACTATACAGTCCCAAGCCAAATTGCAATCATGATTGTATAACATTTTGCAATAATCTAAAGTGCCATTGTTGACTTGTTGGTTAGAAAGAAGAAGATGGAATGTTTATCTTTTGAACTTGAGTGAATTTGCAATTGAAATGCAGTAGATGATAGAGACCAAGTCCCAGATTTCTGGGAAAATCAGTACACCTCAGGGTGGTAAAAGACACTTCAGCAGTGCCGGCATTACCAAAGGTGAGGTTTCCAAAGAAAAAAAGCTTTGACATTAGTCTGCCATAGGGATGTTAGAAATAATGAGTCAAGACTTGGTGTCATGGTTGACTCGCTATGCAGCATGCTCGCAACCACACAACAATAATGGGAGGGGGGAGGGAAGGCATTGGAATGTGAGGGTGGTTTGGGAAGGAGTCTCTGGAATGCAAGTGTGCCATCTAGAAACCTGAGACAGTTCCACCCCTAGGTCAACATCTCTGATAACATCTGAGGGAAACAGATAGTTCTCAAAACAACACATGTGCAACTGATTGGACAATGGGAGGTCCAGGGGGAAAAAAGGGAATTTATATTATTCTTTTCACATGTGAAATGGTAGAACTGGCTTTTCACTTCTGTACACACATGGCTTTTCAGTAAAGTATACTCTTGGAGAAAAAGAAATGTCTTAGTAGTTTCTTTTTCTGGCTAGCATATTGGGATGGTTGACACTTGGAACTAATCCTAGAAATACTTGAAGTTTAATCAGAAGAAATACTTGGACATCATATACTGGAATAGACTTTGAGAGTATGCTACCAGGAGAGGTAAGAACAATTTCCCCAGGGTGAGATATTGGCTGAGCATTTATGAGAAATATGTAAGGCTGGTTTATTTAGGTGAGAAGGACATCCTGGGGAAGAGAATCCAGATTTAATTGGCTGTCAATATCTTTAATATCTTTAATATTCTGCCTCAACATAACTATTACACACTTGTACCCCAGTGTGATGAGTTCGGTTAATAAAAATGGAAGGATCTTCACTTTTTCTTCTGGCCAGGATAATACAAAATTGTAAATGAGAATCCCAGGTCTGTGAACTGTATAGCCATTGGTCTCAATCCTACTGTTGCTGGCCTCACAGTGAACAATTGTGTTTGTGCTAGAAATTCTGTACATAGCCCCACAGAACAAATAGTGCACAGTCCATATAAACTTTTTCTGCTTAACTTCAAGGAAGCAGGAAACTTTATACAGAGAAAAGACATTGTCAGAATCCAGTGACTCTGCCATTCAATAAGAGAAGTGGGGGTCTTGAGTTTGAATTATAAGCATTGCTTGGATCAACTGAGATTTACAACACATATCCTGGCGCCAGGCACTTTGAAATCTCTTCATCTGGGAAAAGGGTTATGAGGGGTAATCTGGACTGGTTTGAATGGAAGAGGCTCTGGAGAACCGTATACTTATTCGGTTCCCAGAGCAGGGGATTTTCACACCTGTGTATTGGCCAGGATTTGCATTCTGGCTAATAGGGAGGGGTTCTAAGGTTTAACTGTACCAGCTTTGCCTAAGGGTATTCAGATCTTGCTTTGAATGGGATGCTGTCACATTTGCTTATTAAAGGAATCCTTTTTGAACTACCTGGCTCAGAAGTTCGTACTTTTTAAGTGAACGGATAGACAATCATTACAGACATAGAGTTATACCATAGATGCAACCACAAACTTATGTACACTGTCATCTACTGGTTCAATACTACTGTAGTTGTTGCAATACAAAATACATGAACAATGTATTCCAACACCCACACATAACAAATACTCCTTAAATTAGCTCCATTTTAGATTTCAGTTCTATAAATCTGTTTCTTATAAGTGGTTTTGTCAAAGCATCTGAGGTCATGAGGTAGCTCTGAAAGGGTCCATGTCTGCAGCTTACTAAGAGATGTAATCTCTTCAGTAGCAGCTCTGATCCACTTTTGTTTCTCATGGGTTGCAAATCTTTGCATCTTGTTCCATGAATCTGGCTCTGGTTTTAATGGTATTTAAGCAACATAGGATAGATGTTTGGCTGGGATGCCTTTATTGCTTCTGGTGGATTTCCTGATTGAAGCCTCTTGTGGCGTGGTTTCTTCTTTTACAGTATTTGGATAGTCTGCATTAATTTCTATTTCTATGTCACTTTGTTGCTTATCTTCATGTTACACTGATGTGGAATTTCTTTCAGTTTGAAGTGTTTGTGTTAGTTCATGAAATTTTGAACACACTAAAGTTTCATCGACAATTACACTTCTACTGATGATTACCTTGTTTATGTCCTGGTGTAAAATTCTGTATCCCTTTTGAGATTCCCTGTACCCCACAAGTACAATTCCCTTTGTGCAAGCATCCCATTTTGTACGTTTTTCTTTTGAGATGTGCACATAGGCTTTGCTTCCAAAAATTTTGAGATGGCTTAAATTCAGAGCTTTTCCATTCCATAGTTTATACGGAGTTTTCTCAGTTGATTTTCTTGTTAGTTAATTTTGGAGATAACACGCAATCATAATTGCCTCCCCCAAGTATGCGGTTGGCATATTGCATCAAACAGCATGGTTTTTCCACTCTCACATAGAGTACGACTCATTCTTTCTGCAACCCACTTTGTTCTGTGTTGCATGGCACAGTAGTTTGAAATATAATGCCATGCTTTCTTAGAATCACCTGAGTGTTTTCACTTATACAGTATATTCAGTTAAAAGTCTATGGAGATTCAGTTATATATTCAGTTCCATTGTCTATGTGCAAGATACTTGGTATTTTGCCAAATTTGTTGCTTACTTGAGCCAAATACTGTTCAAGTTTCTCTGGGACTTCACTTTTGTTGTGTAACAGATATAGTGCAGTATACCTGGAGTAATCATCTATAAAAGTGAGAAAATACATCTTCTTCCCTGGAGTTATTTTTTCCACTGGACCACAAAGATCTGAATGAATCCAGAGGATGTTTTTTTTTAAGCTCTGCTGTTATTCTGCTTTGGAAAGGCTTTTGTTGTCATTTTTCCAACTGGTTCATTGTTTGATCACATGGATTATTTTTATCCCACTTGCATAGTCATTCTCAATTCATTTCTTTATTATATCAGGATTTCTGTGCCCAAGTCATCTGTGACATGTGTGAATGCAGTTTGAATGTTTTTCCTCCTTGGCAGTATTAACCACCTCATTGCAGTTCAGCTGATACAGTTCATCTGCAATTTTACCAAGATAAAGATATCCCTTTTTGTGATGGCATAACTGTCCCCTTGGAAGTTCACTACCTTGCCTTGTTTTGTGAACTTCTTCACTGACAAAATATTAGTTTTAAGAGCAGACATATTTTTCACAAATATCTTTCTGATAACACTCTGGGAAATAGGATAGTAAATAAAACCATCACCTATTCCTTCTGATTACATTATTTGCCCATTAGCTGTGGTAATTTTTTCTGTTTTACTCTAGTCAAGGTGAATAAATAAATTTGTCATTTGTCATGTGACTCATAGTTCCTGAATGAACACACCATGACTACAAAGATGAGGTGCAACTTTTGGATTGAAAACATATTCATTATCTAAAGCAAAATCAGCCTTGAATTTCCAAGACTGGTACTTCTGGTTTGTCAGATTTGCAAATGAAAGCTTTGTTGCAGCTGTGTTACTGGCCATTTTCTTTTATTTTACTGCTGTCTTCTTTCTGTTATTGTATCTTGCACTTATTTGCTGTAGCTGGCTATGACTGTGTCCATAACCTGTTAGAAATTCTGTATATAGTCCTACAGAACAAACAGTGCACAATCCACATGGCCTTTTTCTGGTAAACTGCGAGAAGGAAACAGGAAACTTTATGCAGAGAAAAGACAGAGTTATACCATAGATGAAACTACAAACTTATGTACAATGCCATCTATTGATGGAATATTGCTGTTGCAATACAAAATACATGAACAATGTATTCCAACCATTTGAAAAACAGGGGACTTGAAATATGTTACTGAGAAATATAGTCTGAACTATTCGTAGAAACTGTAAGAATTATATGGGCCTAACTGAATACCAAATGAACTTGGTGTACAGCTGGGTTGAATAAAGTTTTTCTACTATGGAAAAATGATTGCAATGCTGATGCAGCTTTTTGGGCATTTTGAACTTCATTTTCTCTGTGAATTTTGAATAAATCAATGGCATTAAAAACTACGTATAGATACTAAAACAATTTAATCTTCTCACTAGGGTGGTTATTTAGAATTCAAACATGTATTTTGGGTTGTTTCACAGAGGCCATTGCTTTGGTCTTGTAGTAAATTCTGGGAAACTAACACTGTTTCACCTGCATGCTGCTTTGTTAATTTTGGTGGGTAATAAGAACGGCCATCCATGAGAACAGCTAATGCATTAATATAATAGTTAAACAACAATGGGCAGGAATAAGCCTTGCCTGACTCTTTTATTAACAGGGATCTTGTTGGTATAGTGACTTTGGGAGCATTAACTTAAATCAAGAAACATTTTATCACCAACTGCTGTGGCCTAGAGGTGGAGCTCTTGCCTCACAATCAGGAGGTTGTGAGTTCGATCCTAGGTAGAGGCAGATGTTAGGGTTTTCTGCTTGGGCAAGGGGGTTGGACCAGATGGCCTGCAAGGTCCCTTCCAACTCTGTTAATATGTTATGTTAAATGTATGGTTGGTAGTAGTAGCCTTTTATATATAGATGAGTTTTGTAATTTGTATACAAGTAGAGCCTAGGAATCAAGTCAAAAGCTGTTCTAAAGTCTACATAGAGTGAAGTGGCTTGGAAGTACATTATACTGTTATGCTAGATGTTGTAGAATCAAGGCAAAGTAAAAAAAATGGAGTAATATGTTATAAAACTAAGTTGTTTTACAAAACGTTGTTTAGTCTATATCTTCCTGATGATGCTGAGAAACTGCTGGTTTATAAATGGTTAGAAGCTTTTGATTCCCTTTTTTTTATAAATGGGGATTATTAAGGCAAGGTCCCAGTCTTTGGAAATCATTGCTTTTCAGTCAATGAATGTAAATAAAGAAGCAAAATGCTGGAGCCCACTAGTCCATGTTGGAGCATATAACTCTGACTGTGTTGTACCAGGGTTAAACTGCTTAATTAAATCTGCAATTTAGTATTTGTCACTTTATGCCACTAAGGGACTAAGCCATATTCAGTCATATAGAACTCTATTTCAAAGGCATGTATTTTGTTGCATTTATGTTTGTTCAAAAATGGTCCTGGTGTTTTTTAAGGCTGAGACAGACAGGCAGAAAGATAAGGAGTAATATGGTACCATAATATTTCTGGGTAGAGTGGGTAGAGGGCTAGTTCTGTATCTGTGAAACAAATAACAAGCTGTCATCTGGCATTCTGACATTCTTGACCAAACCACATTGGTGGTCAAACCACATTGGTAAGGTGACCAGACGTCCCGCTTTTGGCGGGACAGACACGCTTTTCAAGCATGTGTCCCACGTCCCGCATTGTTTCCAAAAAGTCACGCTTTTTTAGAAAGAATGCCCGACAACAAACAAATTTTGAAAAGAAACAGCGGGACATCTGGTCACCTTACTCTTGGCTCTCCTGCTCCCCCTCCGCCAGCGCTGGGCTGCTGGAGTGACAGGGGGAGAAAGGAGATAGCAATAGCAATAGCACTTACACTTATATACCGCTTCATAGTGCTTTACAGCCCTCTCTAAGCGGTTTACAGAGTTCAGCATATTGCCCCCAACAATCTGGGTCCTCATTTTACCCACCTCAGAAGGATGGAAGGCTGAGTCAGCCTTGAGCTGGTGAGATTTGAACAGCTGAACTGCTGAACTAGCAGTAGCCTGCAGTGCTGCATTTAACCACTGCACCATCTCGGCTCTGGAGATCAGGAGGCGGCGGCGGATCACAACAACCTCAGCAGCAGCTCCAGGCAGAGAGAGAGAGAGAGAGAAGCGAGCGAGCAAGTCACTCCGCCTCGCACGCTCACGAACATACACAAAAACACTGCAGGGGGGAACTGGAGGCGAGACGCCGCAGGGAAAGCGCTGCACATGGGCAAGAGGGAGAAAGAAAGAAAGAAAGAAAAAGCAGTCTCGGGAAGGGCAGGAAGTGGACGATCTTGGCATCCGAAGGGCACCGGGGCGCCCTCCCCACCTCTGCGCGCCTTTTAACTGTAGCATCAAGCAAGCCAAACAAACACCTCGGGGAAGGGCGAGGAAAAAGGGGGTGCCGGAGGGTTTGGAAATCCTAGCCGAGCTGTTTCCATTGAAGGATCCGTAAGAAATTTCCCTCCCTCGCGCCGGCTACCCACGTTCGCTTTTCGGCTTTCTTTCTTTCTCCCTCTTGCCCTTCCCAGAACCAGTCCAACAGGCTGGAGAGTGCCAGAGACTCCAACTCGCCCAGGTCCTGGCTTCCACCTGCCGCCCCCAACTTCTCCTCCTCCTCCTCCCCACCCCGCCGCGTGGGAGGACTTGGAAGTCCTGCGCGCACCTCGGCCTGGAAGCGTGCAAAAGAAAAAGTTTGCCTGGATTTCCCTTGCCTCCCTCGCGCCGGCTACCCACGTTCGCTTTTCGGCTCTGCCACTGCTACCGGCTGCCTCCTTTCCCCGCCTCCCGCCTCCTGTTCGTCGCTTGCCAGCTAGCCAGCCCAAGCCACTGCTGGCTCCCGAAGGGGAGGCGAGAGGCGAGGAAAGGCTTCCCGCCTCCCCCCCACCCACCTGGACGCCAACATTTGTGTTCTTTTGCCCTCTGCGCATGCAAAACTCAAATGGCGGCGTCCAGGCGGGCCCGCCCCCCATCAATGGTGTCCCGCTTAAAAAAAAATCTGGTCACCTTACACATTGGGTAAATATGAAATTTCTGCTTCTATTTAGGAGAATATATTTATGTGCTAGAGTAAGAGCTGACTGTAAAAACTGAATTAAACAGTTGTAAGCTATAGGAATAATAGTTTGGGTTTCACCTTATAAACAGAGGTGGGTTCCAACTTACCTCGCTGCCGGTTCGCTCCCTCCTGAGCTGTGTGGGTGTGCCGTGTGGGTGCGTGCGCTTTGCGCGCACACACATGCACAGTAACAAAAAATCCAGAAAAAAAACAAAGCTGGAAAAAGATGGCGACTGCATGCACAGTGCCAGAACTCGGCTTCTGCACATGCTCAGAAGGAAAAAAAATTCAAAAAAAAATTCATTCCACTTAGAATCTCTACATCCTATGGAGAGCACCAATGAGATCCCTGCCCCATATGAGGTACAACAGCAGGGGGATCAGGGGGATTAGAGGTGAACATTTTCTGCAGGAGCTCCCTTCTTGTGAAATGTCTTTACCTCAAATATAAAACTGCACCATCATTCTTAATACATCTTTGAAATTTGACTTTTTAATATACACTGGGAGACTGATGCAAGGAAGAGAGAGGTACCCTAGCTGAGATAGATCTATCTCGTGTTGTAGGTTAATGATGTTATTATTACTTCTGGTAATGTGGGAAGAAAAGTGTTAAACTTTCTTATGAGGTCTTAATCTTGTTGAATCTTGCTATTCATCATGGCTATTTACATTTTAAACTGAAAAAGAAAATATTTATATATTATATACTTTGACTTTAGAATCAATCTAGATAAGATACTAGGAAGTGATAGATCTAGGAAATGGGTAATTTAAAATAATCTACTGAAGAAATTAAAGTGGAATTCTAGAGTAGCTTCAGATTTAACCCATTACTTAAATCCACCACATCAATTTTTCTGGGAGAAATGCTGCCAACGGCATTTCCCCTTTTTACTAAATTTAGACTGGCAGCAAACATTTAGGTGAGTTACTGAGTCTGACATCTAATTAACACTGTCTTTACAGGTTTAATGAGCAGAGATAAATTTCTATCCTTTCTTGACACATTTTAATTAGTTGTAATTATGAGTGGTATGACCTGAAAAGATTGTTGTCCCGTAGATTCACAATAAATTTATATAATTTTTATAGGTAAGGACTGAATGAGCTTTTAGGAATGGAAAACTAAAAGTTTATTTCCATCATCATATAAACCATATAAAGCTTGAGTAACCCAAACAGTGAACATTAATATTTAACTGCAGTGCAGGTGATGCCCATAAATTACATTTATTGTTTCAAGCTGAAGAATAAATATTATGATCTATGCCAGTTTATATCAGCACTACTATTTGAGGTCTGTGCCCATTTTTCTCTGATATGGTTGTAACTTTCAGAACAAAGTGATGAGACCATATTTAAATTATTTGTGTAAATGTCCTTTAATACTGAATATGGAGTGAAATAAAATAAATATAAAGAAGAGAGCTCTACATTAGACATGAAAATGTAATTTGAAGATGAACCAAGCTATGAAATTCTTTTAAGCAGCCTAGAATGTAAGTATATAAAAGAAACCTTGAATGTACTATTAAATACTGTCTGGAACTCTGCACTTTGATATGGCCCAAGAGCTAATCAATAAACTAAACTAAACTAAACTAAACTAAACTAAACTAAACTAAACTAAACTAAACTAAACTAAACTAAACTAAACTAAACTAAACTAAACTAAACTAAACTAAACTAAACTAAACAGTATTAAATACAATTTATTTGGGAGGGGGATAAATAGAATTACTCCCTATGAAATATGAATAAAATAGGATGATATCATCATCATCATCATCATCATCATCATCATCATCATCATCATCATCCATCCATCCATCCATCCATCCATCCATCCATCCACTGGTAAAAGATACTTCTGATCCTATAGATGCAATTTTTAGCAATGTCTTCATTTCCTCTGCTGTCTTCTTTGTCTTTTAAATGTGCTGTGGAAACTTGAGGATAATCTTCAGAACAATGTATGATGTGGAGCATTGAAAAGGAATTATCACGTTACTTCTTCCTCTTTCTGTTCATGGAAGCATCAATTAGATCAAAGGATCTCTAGTAGCAAAGGGAGGTCAATACTGAATACAATATTAACAATGTACAGTATGTTGGAAGAAACTTTTTTTTAATTATCTTTGACTTTTTTATTATTTTTTATTATTAATGGATTGACATCAGTTTTGAACTTAGAATGTCATTGCCCACATTCCAATCAACATGTCTAACAAAAATGAAAGTAAAAAGTGTGGATTTTGTAAGCTATAATAGTTATACAGAAAACCTATTCTCAGCCAAGATGGAAGCATTGTTTAAATCAGGAAACAATCTTCTTCCTTTGACATGACATTTTAATGAAGAATTCTACAATTATTCACAAATTATTGACAACATTAGACTTAGACTAACTTTATTGTCACTTTGAATGTACACTAATCGGCATACATTAAAATGAAATTTCATTGCATATAGCTCTCAAAGAATCACCACCTCCAATATACACTACATAAACATGACTAAATAAATAAATAAATACAAACTTATGCATATACCCACATATATTATATGACACAGAGAAACAATACAGTCCAGTTTGGATGTATACATTTACATAGTGAGAAAAATGAATCTTGCGAGTTTACCAGGCGGATGGCACATAGGGAACAAAGCTGTTACAGAATCTGGTAGTCTTTCTAGAAATACTTTGAAACCTCCTCCCAGAGGAAAGCAACAAAAACAGACTGTAAAGTGAGTGTGTGGAATCTCTAACAATGCTTTGAGCTCTAAGCACATAGCGCTTATAAGCAGTATCATGAATAAGGAGGAAAGCGTGGCCAAAGTCGCGGCACTACGGAGTTTCCCCGTGCTCCGCGGGGAAGCCCCAAATCCACGCCATCTGGAGACCTGGTTCAGTCGGAACCAGGTCAAAGCCACCCGGGAAGGATGGTGAAGAAGAGGGGTGCCTGCTGGCAGACTGGGGCAGCTGCAAACCCCCCAGGGAGCCAGCTCAGACCCCTCGGCCAGCGGCAAATGGAAGGCAACATTCAAAATGTCGCCCTAGTTGCGGCGGTCACATTGAAAGGATTGTTTTAAAGCCGATTGGAGTCATCTGGGAGGAGAAATTCAAAGCAATGTGCTGGAGAGTGTGAAGAAGAAAAGAAGTTGGTGAGTGATTTTGCCTGAGAAAACCTTACGAAAGCTTCTTAAATACATTAAAGGGGAACAAAAGGACCGGAAATTAAGGAGCAGCTGCTTATCTAATAGAGACTATGGAGTGAAAAAAAGTTTCTTTTTCTGAATGGAATATAACTAAAGCCCAATATTGAAGACAGGATTTTTGCTTCTAAAGGTTTGGTAATTTGAAGGAGGATAATCTATATATTGGAAATGATTTATAATGATTTATAAAATGGAAGAATTGAATAACAATTTAAAAAAAGGACAGAGCTGAGAAACTGAGATGGGAAGAGCCATCTGCTGGATGGATGAAATTACTGCAATGTTGGAATATTACCAGGGATGTTTTGACAGCTGTGGACCTTGAATAGAGCAGCTTGTTATTGCATAAAAGATAACATTTGGATTGAGATGGAGAAGAACAAAATTGGACTGAAATTTTAACAACAAATAAAGGAATAGAAAGACTGTTTGGATTAGTTTGGATAAGACTGAACTTGAACAAAAGCTAGTAATAAATAAAGGAACAGAAAGACTTGGACTTTTAACTACAAAAATGAAAATTTATATTTGAAAAAGGCTCTGGATTACATTTTTCTTAGTACCTGGATGGAATGTAAAATTAATAATTTGTGACTTTGAAACATGAAGACAAGTGATTACTAAGGACTGGTGGCTCTTTTTGAGGACTTTTGGTAATAGTTTGACTTTGCTGAATTTATGGACTTGATATTAGTGATTTTAAAGAAATGGAGGAAATTGATTATGAAGAGTTGGTTGGATTTTTGAAAGATCTCTTTAAAGATTTCAGAAGATCTCTAATTGAAGCAATTGAAGGAAAGAATGAAGCACAAGAGGAAGAAGAAAAGAAGACTGATGAAAATATTATATACGAAGCTAAAAAGGGAAAAATATTGAAAATGAAATACAGATTAATGATTATGTTGATCAATATATTACTTATAATGATTCCACTGGGGTTAACAGTGATAATGGAGTGAAAGATATTAAAAATGATTATGTTCAGATGGATGATAATTATTCTGAGATGTTTAATGTTAAAAAAGGAATGGAAAAAAATTAGATACATGCAGATAACTTATACAAGAAGGAGGAAAAGAGTGTGGGGAAAGAGAATTTATTGGTGTAAAAATAAAAGAAAGAAAGGGAAGAAGCTAAGGAAATGGGGATGGAGAAATTATATATATAAAAAGGAAGTAGTGGAAGAATCAAAGAGAAATGGATGGTGGGTATTGAAATGTTATAGAAATGGTTTCTTTTTTCC
Organism: Diadophis punctatus similis; assembly: GCA_023053685.1. Taxonomy (NCBI): domain Eukaryota; kingdom Metazoa; phylum Chordata; class Lepidosauria; order Squamata; family Dipsadidae; genus Diadophis; species Diadophis punctatus. Next base: position 25,087,875 of record JALIGW010000006.1, read on the forward strand.
TTTTATGATTATTATATTAGATTTAATTGAGATAAGAATGTTAATTGTTTAGAATTTGGTACATAAAATTAACATAATTATTTTGTTAAGAACTAATAGTTTTTGGTTCTTTTTACATAGATTAATACTATATATTGGATGGATGAATTGATAGTGGTATTAGATTAATGTCTGGATTTAATATAATTGAATATTTGTATTGATATAGAAAACAAAGAATTAGAGAGAGTGGAAATTATGATTGTTTAGTATTTAATACATGAGATCTGTTTAAATCTACTTCTAAAATTTATTATGTTAAGAGTTGAATAATTAATTGATTTGGAATAAGGCAGATAGAATAATGATTAATATAAGAAGTATGAATGATTAACATAATTATGAGATTTTAAGATAAATTACATAATTGAGGTTTTTAACTTTTACGGGGTATTTAGTTATGATAAAATAGGAGATAAGAAAAACAAATGATGAATAAAGAGATTAAGAAAGGGGAGGAAGCAATATGGCTTATAATTAAGAGAAAGGAGAAACAACAACTATCTTGGTAAATTAAGCTAATAGCATTTAATTTGGAGAAAAAATGTGGAATTAATTGGTGGAGGTCGCAGAGGACAAAATAAGATTTTCTTTTTTTTTTTAGAAGCAGTATTATCTTGGCAAGAATATACCTGGAGTAAAGTGTTAGATATAAAGAATTTATGAATTATTGATTAAGATGCATAACTATGTATTTTGTTGTAATATTTTAAGGTATATTGATTTATGTATGGAGTTGTGGAGGAAAAATAATTTTTTTTTGGAGAAAATGAATAATAGAAAGCAAGCTTCCTATAATCTTTGCTGTCGTTACCACTCTCTGTATAGACTTTCTATCTGAGGCACTGCTGCCACCAAACCAAACAGTGATGCAGTTTGTTAAAAGCTCTCAATCGTGCCTCTGTTTTTACTTTTTAGTGGCCAGGACAGAAGCAGAAAGATATGCTCTCCTCACCTGATGCAGGAAATGCAGATGCTGGTTTGTACCCTTCACTAAGGATGACGTGTGGAGAAACCAATTCAGATTATTAGTTATTTGCACTGCCAGATCTCTACACTTCCATCATTGATACTCAGTGGAGTATGACTATGCCGGCTCTTTCTAAAATCTACAATGATTTCCTTTGTTTTATTAACATTTAGAACCAGACTACTTTTATTGTACCAGTCCACCGGAGCCTTAAAATCTTTGTGTGCACATTTGTAAACATGAAGCTAGAATCAGCTTGGTTAAACTGATAACTATATGCATTATATTTCCAGTTAAATTTGCTTCAAGTGGTTGACAAAGAATATATTAACTAACACTGTCAAACTTAATTTCAAAACAAACAATTCAGATAAATTATTCATTTCATTAATGCTAACACTATAAGATTTAAAATCTATCACAGTGTACATAACATGCTGTTTATTTGTTACCCAATAATACCAATTAGTATTGTAAATTAAGAACTGAAAAATATATTGTGAAATAATATGCCCTGGCCTTGGGAAAAGAAAAAGAATGTGGAATATCATTAAAAGAGAAGAAAAGATTTCTCAGCCTTAAGAAAATGAAAAGCATGAGAAAGAAATTCAAAATAAATTAACTTTAAAATTCATTTGGTATAAATTTATGTTTTACCGACAAAGAAATAAAGAGAGGCTAGTATAGATCTATTTCAAGCTCTGTCCCATAATTGGGTAGACCAGGTTGCCCTGATAGACCCTGTCCCACCGGAGAAAAAAAATCATTTGGTATAAAATTTGACAGAGTCGGACTCCGGAAGAAGCAGGTTTCAAATTCTGCTATTTTACACTTCTTCTTGACATTCTCAAGCTGAAAGAGGTGACACGGCATGCTAGCAACCCATTCCTCCAACTTGCATGAAATAGCAACCTGTTTCATTAAATTAAGACAGCAAAATGCTGACAAATAAAGACAACACTATTAACTCCTTTTGAATCTCAATTGCTGCAGGAAGATAAGATGTCCTCCTCAAGTCAATTTCAAAGAATGAGATGAAGAAATAAGACTTAAATTTTATATTGATAATAACCTGTTCAGTGAATGCCTATTTTTCTTTGAATGGGTTTATTTTATCAGAACCAGCTGAATAGTATTTTAAATAGAAATAGAATCACAGATCTGAAGGGGGGCCATTTAATCCAATTACCAGTTTGGAATCCAAACTTAAGTATTTCAGTCTCGGTTTGTAGACATTCAATGAAGGAGAATTAACCGTCTAGTACAGTGATGGCGAACCTTTTTCTTCTTGCGTGCCAAAAATGGGAGTGCGAAAGCAGCCTTCCCCAAGGCCGAAAATCAGCTGGCCAGCGTGCACATGCGCACTGTAGCTGACATAGGGCAACACGTCACGTGCCCTCAGATATGGCTCCGTGTGCCATGGGTTCGCCATCATGGGTCTAGTAATTGGTTCCATTGTTTGGTTCTGCTATTAGAAAGATTTTTCTATTATCAGTTGATATTTGTTTTCATGTACCTTAGATTAATTATTTCAAGTCCTGCACCTTGGAATGAGGAACACAGATTCTGATCTTCTATTTGAAATTGTTTTAGGTATTTAGGGAGTGTTATCATATATCTCTACATCCCTTATCTTTCATAGGTTAAAAACTCCCAGCTTTCTCAACTTTTCTTCAAAAGTTTCTATTTGTAGTCCCCTGGTAATCTTCATTTCCTTCTGTAAACCACTCCCAATTTAAATTAAGACTCAAGTTATCTTTAATGAGAAAATCCCCAAATCTAGCTGCTAAAAAGACTAAGGTATGGTTTTAAAATCAAACAAAGTAATTCTTACCCTTTCTTCTGTGTAATCAGATTGCATACTAACTTTATGGCCAGGGGACAAAAACACAATTTAAAAAGGAGTCAGAAAAACTAGAATAGCTTCAGAGAAAAGAAATGATGATTAGAGACAAGTAATTACCGTATTTTTCGGAGTATAAGACGCACCGGAGTATAAGACGCACCTAGATTTTAGAGGGGGAAAACAAGGAAAAAAGTATTCTGAACCAAATGGTGTAGTAATATATTATTTAATAAAATACCAGTGTAGCAGAATACTTTTTACAACCATGTACACTTTTTACAACCATGTACACTTTTTACAAACTTCAAACTTGACAGCTTTAAGCCTTGTGGACTTCAACTCCCAGAATTCCTCCTCCAGTCATGCTAGCTCAGGAATGGGAGTTGAAGTCCACAAGTCTTAAAGCTATCAAGTTTGAAGTTTGTAAAAAGTGTACATGGTTGTAAAAAGTCTTGCCAAGTTTGAAGACCCTTGCACCCCTAACCGCTAACCCAGGGGTCTTCAAACTTGACAGCTTTAAGACTTGTGGACTTCAACTCCAATTCCTGAGCTAGCATGACTGGAGGAGGAATTCTGGGAGTTGAAGTCCAGACATCTTCAAGTTGCCACGGTTGGGAAACACTGGCCTAGACCGTATCATGGAAAGAGCTGGGAATCCATCCGCCCGCGCAGGTTTCTCTCCTCTGCTTGTCCGTCCACAAAGGAAAGGCGGGGCAACCTGTCAGAGCTGACTTTTGCAGCCGGTCCCTCCCACTCCCGCTCAGGAGCGTCCTGGTCGCCCAAGCAACAGCGGCGCCGACCAAAACACTTGGGGAAGGGAGAGCCGGCGGACATGGGGGGCAAAGAGGAGGAGCAGGACCCGGACCAGGAGGGCTCCCCAGAAGCGAATCCCCACGCCCGGCTGCTTGGGGAGCGGGTGGCGCGCAGCTTGCGTGTGGAGCCGGAGCGCTGGGCGCGTTGCTTGGAATCTCATAAAAAGATAGTCTGTGCTAGCCCAGATCAGATTATTTATCTATTTCTAAGATGTATAGGGCTGCCCCTTCTAAGCAAATATATCTGAGGGCTAACCAAGGCATAAAAATAAGAATAACATGCATACAAAAACAATAAAAAGGATAATAAGACACACCAGGTAAAAATACTGCTCAATCAACATAGAAGATTGAGCTTCACCAATTGAGCTTCACCAATATTTTAGCCTAAATCCCGAGGGAAGAGCCAAATTAAAAGGGAAACAACCATTTACAGATAGTCCTTGACTAACAATCACAATTGAGCACAGAATTTCTGTGGCTAAGCAAGACAGTTATTAAGAGAATATTGTTCCATTTTATCACCTTTTTTTTGAGTTCTAGTCCTGCCTTAGACACAAAGATAGCTGGGTAATCTTGAACCAGTTACTACCTCTTAGGCCTAGAAAACAAGCGATTGCAAAAACCTTGTCAAGAAAACTGTGGGGGCTAGTCCAGCCAGTGACCAAGAGTACAAAACTGATTCAAAAGACACAAAGAGATGGATAGGGAAAGGAAGAAACAATAGCAAAAAATAATAGCTTGCACAGTTCCTTCCTGTCATGTGGATTTGGTTTATTTAATAAATTTATATCATCACCCATCTCACTGAACATGACTCTGGAGAACCAACACTTAAAACAATGGCCCGGCTGTTTTTTTAAAAATCTTAAAATATAAATAAATGCAATATTGTGGAAGAAGAACATTTGTTTAAACACAATATAAACATTATGTAAGTTCCTAAAAGAGTTCCCAAGGCAGATGGAAAGCCATGCTTTCTCACTTGTGGAGGTGGGAAGATATTCCATAGAGCCACAGCAGAAAAAGGCACTCCTTCTAGATCATGACAGACAGAATGATTTACAATAACTGTGGAAGTAAAAATAAAGTCTGAAAGAAATATCTCCATTGAGGTGTTTTTAATAATGTTTTAATATTGTTTTAATTTTTAAATTATTATAATTGTTTTTACTGTACGTTTTTTATCCATGTTGTACGCCGCCCTGAGTCCTACGGGATTGGGCGGCCTATAAGAGCATAGAAATAAATAAATAAATAAATAAATAAATAAAATATCCTCTGTCTATTTTTACCAGGAATACAATAGCTACATAAAAGTAGCATAGTTTTTTTTATATGAATCACTTTCTTATAACTCAAAGTTATACAAGGTTTCTATTGTAAACAAAGCATTCCAAAGTTACCATCTATTGATACCAGTCTAGGCTAATGAAATAATATAAAGAAAAAAGCCAATATAATTCACAGGTGTTTTTTTTTAAGCAACGCTGACATTTTATAATAGCAAGCTTGGGTCATACAGTGCAATCTCTTTTATTTCTTAATTTGGAAGTCTTATGGTAAATGCTCTTCTCTCGGTTACAATGAATAGTTTTGCACAATTTTATTTCTTTTCAATTAGCAGTTATTTCTAGTGTATCACTTGGAGTGATAAATGAACTTGACTACACAGTACACATAAAAATGATGCTTATTAACAAAAAAACAAAACTACTACAGTAAATATATATACAGTATATCGACAGAGAAAAAAACATATATAACCCTTTCCAGGTGAAGAGCTGATAAGGGCCAAATGTTGTCGAGCATACGGCGCATATAATATTTGAATGTAGGATGTATAAGGAAGTAAGAAAACAATATATATCCCTAATTATAAATAAATAAATTTTCCCACTGGAATGTAAGGCATAAATTAACATTTCTATTGAAGGCAGACTCTCCTCCCCTGGTAAGGGCTATCACTCGCTATCTTAATAGGATGACAGCAATATGAGCCAGCTACATTGAAAAGAATTTCATTGATTGTAAGAAAGATGAGCTGAGTTAGAGATGAGATATTTTATTTGGGTTATCTAGTTTTAGAAATTTAGTTATTGAATTTTGATATCGTTGAATTTTGATGTCATATACCATATATATTTTTGTACGGTTGTTTCTGTACTTGTTTGTTCTGTTTTCCTTTTTTTTTAAAAGGCCTTCGGGCTATTCAATAAATGTACTGATAAGGGAAGAGAGCCGGTGGCCTAGAGGTTAAGCTGCTGCTGCCTTACAGGCAGGCTGCCCAGGTTCAAATCCCGGTAAAGGGTATGGCTATCTGATGAGAGCTAAATAGCTTGAAATAGGTCTATAATAGTCTCCCTTCATTTATCAGCAAAAAATGTTACACACACACACACACACACACACACACATTTGATTACAGTATCATTACAGTTGTTAGTTCTGCCATCTTCAGCTCTGCACCTTGCCATCATCCTGCCATCAAAACTAGGGGGAGGGAGGCAAGGGGTACATATGGTATGGAGCTGTGATGGAAAATAGGAAGGAGGGATGGCAGCTTGACAAAGACCAGAGAGTCATGGCACCAGCTTATGCCAGTCTTCAAGGCCACACACGCTGAGAATGGAATGTGGATTGCCCCAAACATCCCAGTGATTCTCAAAACACCTATGTGGCACTCCTTTGGCTGAAGATGACCTGGTAAAGGGGGAAGAGCTGAGATGAGGGGGGAAAGTTTGTAAAATCCTCAAAAATTTTGAGGAATCTTAGTTCTAGACTGATTTTACTGCAGCCAGTAACCTTTAGTAAAAGATCTTATCACTTCAGCCAATGGAGTTGAGAGTCTTTCTTTCCTAAGGGATCTGACTGGGGCAGGTCTGATATTAGGCTAGAATGGCAATAGCAGCCAACCCAGAGAGATACCTCTACCATGAGGGCTGTGGAAAGCATGTTGGCTCATGAGAGTGATGAGGAGGAGGTCAAAGTGTGGGGTGAAGCAGTGTCCTCAAGACCGCATGGTGGAGTAGACCTCCCTGAATGACTGGGCAAGGTGGAAGCCTGCAGCGACCAGCTGAAACCCCAATGGTTGCTGGAGATAGGAAAGAATGGAAGAATGGAAGAAAAGCCCTCTGGAGTGACTTTCACATGCAGAGGCTGGGGCAGCTACTGGAGAGAGCTGCATGTGGAAGTTGAATAGGAGGTGATCCCAGGCAAAGCAGACTGGAAAGATGAAATGATGGAGCATGCAATCAAGTACCTGCGGGGGGGCCTTCGGCAACCTCAAAGCATGCAAAGCCCTGGTGCAGATGGCACAGACAGCAGCTCAACCAGCACAGGCCTCTACTGCATAGAGGCCAGAGGTGCGTTCCTACCAGTTCTAACTGGTAGAATTGGTAGTAAACCGGTGGCGACACCATGGAGCCGGTTCTGTCAGTGCCGGTCCGTGGCCGCCGCCATCCTTTTTTTGGCTTTTTTTGGCTATTTTTTGCTGCTTTTTGTTTCTGCACATGTGCAGAAGCCGAGTTTTCAGCACTGCGCCTGCGCCCGTGCGGTGTGGCCGTGTGGCACGGGAGGAAGCGAACTGGTGGCAAAGTAAGTTAGAACCCACCCCTGATGGGGGCCCAGAGAGAATGATATTGGATTACAAAGTCCAATTAACTTCGCGGTTTTGGCAAGAATTCTTGAAACGTTTGGAGACTATCCAAGGAGTTAGTTCCTCCCATCATCCTGAAATGAATGGGACCTATGAATGTAGAAATGGGGTCTTGCAACAGTGCTTCATGTGTTACATTAACTATTAATAAGACAACTGGGTGGACCTCCTTCCTTTCGCTGAGGTTGCTTACAATAACTCAGTACATAGTAGCACTGGATTCATTCCTTTTAAAGTAGCCATGGGTCAAGACTTTGCAGCTATTCCCTGAACTGCACCAGATTACCCCACAGATTGTTTCTATAAAAGAGTGGATTTCACAACTACAAAACACCTGGTCAATGATTATAAAAGCTTTGTAGGAGGCAAGAGAAGCATATAAAAAACAAGCGCAACAAGCAACAAGAAGCGCTCAAAACCTTTAGTAAAAGAACCTATCACTTTACCCAAATGGAGTCGAGAGTGTTTCTTTCCTAAGGGATCTGACCAGAGCAGATCTGAGAAGAATAGTCTGTAATAATGTAAAATAATGCCAATATGCTGGCACTCCACCTCTTTTCAATATTGTTACACTGAATAAGATAGCACATAGGCCAGTGATGGCAAACCTTTTTTTCCTCGGGTGCCAAAAGCACGCACGTGCACGCTATTGCGCACGTGCGAGTGCCCACACCCATAATTCAATGCCCCCTGTGCATGTGCGTGTGATCCCCCTGTGCTGCCCCACCCCTGTGCATGCGTGCACCATCCCCCCGCTCCCCCATTTCCCGACTTTGGGTGGGCCCGGTAGGCCCATTTTTCGCCCTCCCCAGGCTCCAGAGGTTTTCTTGTAGCGTGGGGAGGGCGAAAATGGCTTCCCCGCCTCCCAGAGGCCCTCCGGAGGCCGAAAATGCCCTCCCAGAGCCTCCGTGAAAGCCAAAAATCAGCTGGCCGGAGCGCACATGTGCACTGGAGCGGAATTAGGGCAACAGCTCGCGTGCCGGCAGATATGGCTCCGCATGCCACCTGTGGCACCCGTGCCATAGGTTCGCCATCACTGACATAGGCTATCTTGATTACATGATAGATAATAGAGATGAGAGAGAGAGAGAGAGAGAGAGAGACAGACAGACAGACAGACAGACAGACAGACAGACAGACAGACAGACAGACAGACAGACAGACAGACAGACATAATTTGTAGCATCAAGTTGTTGCTATTTCTCATATAAAAACACAATAGCCCTGATATCTTGACTCTGTTGAAAGCAATAAAATAAAGTATTGGCTTAAAATTTTGCAACACAGTGTAACTATCGTTTTAAAAAGGCATATTCACTGAAAGTTCCAGTACATGGAATAATGAAGACAGCTACTGTTGAAGATTACTTTAATGAGTCTGTCAATGTTGGCAAAGTTTGTCTTTTGATAAGAGAATTTATTTCCATGAAATTCCACCTTCCAGCTAAGTAATCAAGCTATCAATGTCTGACATTTTTAGTGATTTTAATTTATTTTTCTTCTTCTGTGCAAATATTAAAATTATTACTTAACCTTGCACTCTGAAAAATAATGTTACATTTAAATTTCCTCCCTACCCACTACAGTGTTAATAATAACTGTCCCATCTCATAATGGTCGTAATATTTAGTTTTTCAGAATCCTTCATTGTTAGTCAGATTTCTATTGTCAGATTTCTATTGTCAGAAGGAATGTGGTCCTGAAGATGAGTTTAATAAGCATCCTGGTGTGCTGCCTGCCTCCCTAAGTATCTGACATGGTTGACTATTGCATCAGTTTTGTGAGCTTCCCCTTGAATATTTTGTAAATAAGCACAAAATATTCTCCTGTCAGAGAAAGTTAGACTTGAGGCAATATTAAATGCCAAGAGCTTCTATCCAGTTAGAAAAATTGTATGAGTGAAACCATATGTTTAGAAAAGTTTGAAAATAGGACAAAGAAAAGCATATTGAATCAATCTTTATTGGGAACTGGTGACTGCACATTGCACTACCAAATGGGAAAAATGATAAGGCTGGCAGCAAGCATCTATTTAAAAGAGAGAAAAATATTCTGATTAGAAAAATAAATCCAGTATAATAAATGCTGTCTTTAAATTAGAGTGCACATTGGGCAAGATAACAACTTGTATGATCTCCATGATTCTAAAGTAAAACATGTGTAATGAAAATGTTTGGACATCTTACATAGTTAATGTTTATAGAACATATATATTTAAGACTTGAAGAAAGCCTATCATATTTGCTTCTACATAAGCTTACAATTTTAATATCCTAGTCATCGTAGGAAGAACCAAAATCTCTCTCTGAAGACTGACAATTTGGTTGCACTTCTCAGTAAAGCTTCAGAGGTCTATGACTGTGAAATAGAGAAAATTAAGCCAAATTTAAATTTGTTTCTGAGCAGATTAATTGTGTTTGTGTTTAGAGTGAGAGAGAATATACAGCAGACCCTGGTTTATCATGCATAATTTTTTTCTCATTGGTTCTGTATATTTTCCCCATATAAATGTGGTAGGTGAGAAATCAGTATTCACATTTTATTTGGATGCCCAAGATGGCAAGTATAACATTATGGTTATGAATATATTATATTATTTTCAAGCCATTTGTAAATTTACAAGGGAGCCAGAATATTCAGAATAGTAATTAAAACCCAAGGGATTCACTATGCTGCTAGCAACTCAAAACATACCTTGTGTAGGCCTGTTCCCTGCACATGTTTTATATTATATAATGCATATGGATTACCTTGTGACTCGCTATTATTCAGGATGAAACCCTAGCCATGAAGACATTCTGAATAATTATATCGGACAATTGACCTTCCTTCAGCAAACAAATATGAATGGGCTATTATAGCATAGTTTGGCTTTTTTTCCAGCATAGCTTCTTGAAGGAAAATATTTTTTCTTTTTTTCTTCTTTTGTTATAATAAACTCATTAATATTTTCATTATTTTATTATTTTATCATTTTAACCCTAATTTAATTTTAAATTTTAATGTTAATTTTATATGTTTTATTAATAGGTTATATTTTATTGTATACCGTCCAGAGTCCTTCTTTGAAGGAGATGGGAGGTTTAGAAATATGAAATATAAACAAACAAACAGTTATATATTGGATAGCTTTGACTATTTTTATGCCAAGAATTATATTTTAACTTTATATAGTTAAACTAGTAGTGCCATAATTATTACTATAGCCAATATTTGTGATACTATTCATAGACATCAGTATTCTGGCAGTATCATGTGTCATTCCATCTGATCTGAATTTTTTTTTAAAAAAAGCAAGACAGCTAATAGTTTTTTGTTGCCTGTCAAGATAACTATGATCACTGATTCTTTTAGGTCAGAATGGGACCGCATTATTACAGCTACAGTTTTCTACAACAAATGAAATACTTTTATTCAAATTATTCCTAATTATATTGAAGGGTATAATTAATGTACATCAATGACAATGCAACACTGTATATTAATGCTTATTCACTTTCACTTGATGATTATATAGTTGAAATACCATTATCCTAAGACAAAAGAGAATAACAGAATATTTGGAAAAAATATATTTAATGTGTAACAGCACAAAAACTAAAATAAAATGTTTCAGAAGAGGTCAAGCGTGGGTGGAATTCTAAGGAGAAACAGCCATCGCTAAAATATTTTTCTGGCAGTGTCAATTCTAAGTACAAGTAGATCCTGCCTTGGAGTAGCCTTTGAGTTCTGTAATCATTACCTAATAACAATTAACTTGCATGTGTAACTACATTACTTTATTATATTTATATAGTGCAACTATAATACAACTCTTCCCAGAGTTTTGTGGCTGGCATAATTATGGACAAATCCATAGTGATGGAAATAGAAAAAGCAATTTATACCTAATACTGAGCACCAGCATAGATCATTCAGTTCTCAATATTGACAATATTCAGCTATGATAAAATATACCAGATAATAATTTCACCTTGTGTAAGTGCCAGTTGAGTTAGTTAAATTTAATTATATGATAATATTGTCTTTTGAAAGCAAAGACCAATTAGGTATTTCTCATTCTTACAGTGAGGGAATTTGATTTTATGTTTTGTGTGTATGAAGTATGTTCATAAAAATAATTATTATATAAAAAAGTATAACTTACCACTTACTCAAATCTCTTTTCCTCTCCCTCCCTCCCTCCCCCCTCTCTCTATACACACACATACACACATACATATTTGTGTGAGAGAGAATATATGTATACATACACACAAAATTATATACTTATACTTGTACTGTACTGTACTGTACTATACTGTACTATACTATACTATACTATACTATACTATACTATACTATACTATACTATACTAAATATGGAGGCCTCTATATGGGTATCTGTATATGTGTGATTTTACATTTATATTTGCTATGTGAATTTCATTATTGTGAAACATTTCATTTTATTTTAAAGGGAAGTTTTATCTCTTGGGGCCAGTCTTCGATTTCTACAATATAAACAAAAGAACTATTCAGTCTTGTGATTACAATTCATGTAGCATTGTTAGCAGCAAACAATGACAGTCATTGTTTCCTCTGTTTTTATAATTAGAATGTATTTATCTTCTTTTTCCAGATTTATTAAATCAATGTTTGAAACGAAATACTTGACAATTATTTGATGTCAATCCCATACTTGCAGCAAAGACAAATATGCCGCATCAAGCTAGCTTTGACATGCATATAGAATAAATTCTGTTTAGTACAACTTGAAATCACATTTGAATGGCAGTTGTATTAATCCTCAATCAGATAATGGAGTCCTGGAATACTAATGCCATTTTTATTATGAGAAATTTCCAGAAATTACATACTGTGTTGTGCTAAGGTAAAAACAATTATACTTCAGGGATTAATTATTTTTAATTAATTAATTAATTTTAATTTTCATTAATTTTAATTTCTAATTAAAATATATACAAATCTACAGCATTGTAAATACTTAAAATAAGTATTCTACTTTGTACTTCTGTATTATTAAGAGAATAATATCCCGACAACATAGAATATTATTATGAATCAAAGAAAACAATATTTTCCTCCTAGTTGTTGTTGTTGTTGTTGTTGTTGTTGTTGTTATTATTATTATTATTATTATTATTATTATTATTATTATTATTATTATTATTATTATTATTATTATTATTATTATTATTATTATTATTATTATATTTGCCAGCTACAAAGAAGAAAAATCACTAATAGAAAATGAAATACATGATTCCAAAATACTTCTTCTTGAGGGATTTGAATGAACAAATAATTAAAGCACAATAGCAATCCAGAAATTTTACTTGAAAAGTGGAAAAATGACTGCTTAATTTGTTTGCCATTTGAATGACAGCTGCCAACACCATCCCATTCTGTGCGTCTTCATAAATTTAGAGAATTACACATGTACCACCAAAGGTTATGACTGAATAATTGATATGGTTAATGATACTGGGGAACTATTAAGAGATGCTTCTTTAGAATAATTTGAATGGAGATGATTAAATGCCACCTACTGCTTGGCATTTGGAGACATTCCTAAAGATTTAAAAGAGCAAAGTTGCTTGGCAGAGACACAGCTTCACCATGAGCATATGAAAATTATACACAGTTGTTGTTACTACTGTTCATGCAATCTTGCAATGGCTTTATGTATTCTTAATCCCAAATGATACCATATGACAATATTTTAGACATATTTTAATTAAGTCACTCACCCAACCACAGCAATATACTGTGGTTGGGTGATATATACCAACTATAATAAAATCCTTTCTTTCTTTCTTTCTTTCTTTCTTTCTTTCTTTCTTTCTTTCTTTCTTTCTTTCTTTCTTTCTTTCTTTCTTTCTTTCTTTCTTTCTTTCTTTTTCTTCCTTCCTTCCTTCCTTCCTTTTTTCTTTTTCCCTCCCTCCCTCCCTCCCTCCATTTATTTATTTATTTATTTTTCTGCCAATTGTGACAATTTTTTTGCAGCTGATCTATTTAGTAGAATTGGCATTTCCAAGCTTATACTTGACAAATGGAGACAGGGACGGCAAGGAATTTCTTTGGGATAGCATTTATTATTAATCAGTCTAAAAGAAACTGTATGTAAAATATTTGTATTTCTTTTGGAGTACAATGGATGCTTAGCCACATCTAATAATACATACATGTAAACATAAATACGGTAGCATTTGCAAAATATTCTTCATTAATGTTGGTTAATGAACATCCTGGTTTTGTTTGCAACATATAATCTTAATACCAAATTATCAGACAAACTTTTTTCACTCATATAAATAAAATAAAGCACTGTAATGGTTTCTTAGCTCATATTTTCCAAGCTGTTCGAAGTTATATCTAACAGCAGCTATTCATTAACAACCATATGTATTTCTGTAAGGCCAACCATCTATACTTGCCTATCTACAAAAAGTAGATTTATTGTTACATAACAGATGGCCCATAAAACACACATCCGATAAGTCTGAATTTTAATTTGATTTCTATATTTATATTAGACAGTGTAGTTATGTTCACCTATATAAATGAAAATAATATATTCCTATATATTTTAAATAATTTTAAAAGGTAAAATTTGGTATTACCCTGTTTCCCCCAAAATAAGACATCCCCTGATAATAAGCCCAATCGGGCTTTTGAGTGCATGGCAATAAGGGTTCAAAAAATATAAGACAGGGTCTTATATTCGGGAAACACGGGTAGCTATTATAAGAAAAACAGGTAATTTTGACCAATGCATTTACTTTACTTTATTTTGTTGATTAGCCCTTGGGCCATTTCAAAGTGCAGAGTTCCAGACACAAATTATTTCTAAAAATTTGATAAAAACAGTTTAAAATGAAATTGGATAAAATACAATTTAAAATGAAATAGGAATAAAATACGATTTAAAATGAAATTGGAATAAAAAGTAATTTAATTTATAGAAAAATAAAATACGATAAAATTATATTTTGGTATTACCCCTACAATCTATCCCAATCAGTCTCACATATGCCAATGCATTTTTTGCTATATTATTATTTCTTTCCCAACAAGTTGTTTGAAAATTATGTGCCTTACTTTTGCAATTGTGTTTACTTTATGCTACATATATGCACATGCAGTACAACTGTAGCTTGTATGCACAATATGCTTAAGAAGCCACAGCCCTGATAACTTAATCAGATTTTGAGAATCTGGTACTAGGCAAACTACATAGCGATATCACCAAGTTTAAACATAGCTTAGGAAGACATTACCTTACATTTATCATGCAGGCAGCAGAGGTGGGTTCCTGGCGGAGCTGCCCGGTGCACAGCTCCAGTAGGGAGCAGCCGATTGCGCAATTTACGTACGACTGCTCCAGAGCCCTCTCTGCCGGTCCACCGCGCGCGTTGCCATTCTTTTTGGTAATTTTTGGGCAATTTTGCTTCTGCGCATGTGCGGAAGCAAAATCGCGCCGAAATCTCACGCGTGTGCATGTCCCCTCGTGAGATTTCGGTGGGATTTTGCTTCCGCGCATGCGCAGAAGCAAAATTGCATGAGGGGGCATGCACGCGTAGCGAGCGCCCCCCCCAAAAAACTTGGAGATGCGCACACAGCGCACCGGCACCAGTAAGTCAGCAACCTGCCACTGGCAGGCAGCATGTTGTCCACAACAAGGCAGCAAAATTCCAAATGTATCCCAGATCACAAAAGTTGGAAACCTTTGTATTTAACTTATTCTTCCTTATTTTCGTCCCCCCAGTTAGATTTAGGTAATGTCATCAGTGATTGTACCTGCACGTATTGTTTTGTTGCCTAACAGTTCTCCAAATCCTTATGGTTTATTGACAATTTTTAAAACTATTGAACACTCAAAACACCATAAACTAAACTTGTCTATACTTAGTGCTGGCATATGTGAGTGCTTTCCAAATACACACACGGCTTTTCAAATGCTAGAGAGTTTTTGCAGAACCTCAGAACTTTTTTCAAATTCCAATTTGTTCTTGGTATGTATGATCAAATCATGAAGCATGATGGATTTTGACAAAACCTGACTATTTGGCAATAAAGAAGAATTTCATTTAAAATTATCTATCTCATACTTAATTATTTTCCCATTATCTGATTTTCTCTATGCTAACCTGTCACAGACAATTCCAAAGTTGAAAAGTTCATTAATACTCTAGCTAGAACTACTAGAATTACTAAATTTTATCAATGGTCTAGCAGGTAACACCATCACTCTTACTTTAAAAACATCCAGAATTTCACTGCCATCCCACCATATCACTCTTTGTAATGTTCTAGTTAATTAATCAAAGGCTCCTGTTTTATTAGTTAGTACTAAGTCATTTGATGCATATGAAACAGATTAATCCATGCAGTCAACTTTATGAATGATGTTATCAATGATATGCATGCGTAATAAGTTTTTTCTCCAGGAAGTAACAATTAAGGGGGAAAGTGCTACTACAGGTAATCCTTGAATTATGACAGTTCACTTAGTGACTGTTTGAAGTTGCAATGTAGCCCCCCCCCCATTCTTACAACATAGTCACAAGGTTACAAATGTTGCAGCACCACGGCGGTGGTTCACCCTTACGAAAGACAGCAGAAGCACTGCAACATTCAAACAGTCTATTCCCCCCCCCTGCTGGGTCTCCAGGGGCACTGGGCCTGTGGAGACTCACTTACCGTATTTTTCGGAGTATAAGACGCACCTTTTACCCCCCAAAAGAGGGTGAAAACTTGGGTGTGTCTTATACACCGAATATAGCCCTAGCCACCCAGCCACCCCCACCCTTTGGCCTCTGTCTTCCAGCAATTTACCTGTTTGCAGCAAAGAGGGAAGAGCCTGTAAAGCCAAGCAAGTCAGTAGCAGCTTCCCGACCTACAGCTGATTTGCCACGTGCTAAAATGAAAGTGAAACTAGCTTGCAAAGAGGCAAATAGCTGGGAGAGACACACAGATTTTTATTTTCTGCTGAACTGCATGCAAGGGGGTAAGTGAATAACTATAAATGTCTGTAGAATGTTCAAATTATTAGACTTATTTTTTAAAGACTGCTTTATTATTATTCTAGAGCCAGGGGTCTCCAACCTTGGCAATTTTAAAACTTGTGGACTTCAACTCCCAGAATTCCACAGCCAGCTTTGTTAGCTTTGCTGGCTGTGGAATTCTGGGAGTTGAAGTCCACAAGTCTTAAAGTTGCCAAGGTTAGAGACCCCTGTAAATCTAGACAACTTAACAAAATAAAGAAGCTTTTTAAAATAAATGCTTGCCCTGAAGAGGCCCAGTGCTATTGTATCTTCTTTTAAATAATAGAGAATAATGTATACTTCCAGAAATTTTAATTAATTTTAACAGCTCTGTACAAGTATAGTCTGAAATGTAACAGTGTCCTGTTTAGTATTAGAGTTAAATCCTGACTTACCTTGGAGTAGATCTATTTAAATAATTGGGAAGAGTTAGTGTGACTACATTTAAGAAAACTTTCTGGCATAATGTACATTTCTCCAATTCTTTGCTATTTCTATGGGTCAAGCACACATGCACAGAAATACACAGCAAACAGTGTATATCATCTGTGCTATTTGCTGTTTGCTGTTTGGCAAATTGCTTGGAGGCAGAGGCCTTTTTTCCTTGTTTTCCTCCCCCAAAACTAAGGTGCGTCTTATACTCTGAAAAATACGGTACCTTGCAATGATCTAGCAAGATGTCCCCTCTCTGCCGTGGTTTCTTTGCCTGCTTTGTTGCTTCAGGTCTTTGATGCATTCGCAGAGAACAGAGACTTAAGTACCGCAAGATCAGTAGCATGAGATCTTGTGCTACTGATCTCATGTGATCTTCAACTACTTTAGGACTTTGTTCTCTGTGAATTGAGACTTGGATGAAATCTGTGGCAAAAGTAAGGTGACCAGATTTTATTTTTTGTAAAGCGGGACACCATTGATGGGGGGTTTCTAGGGGAGCAAGACAGAAGGGGTCCGTCTCTCTTATCCTGCAGCTTTGTGCACCCCCCCCAAACACCCTCCCTTCATCACAGCCAGGGGTGGGTTCCTACTGGCGCAGGCTTACCTGTTCGTCGCCACAACCAGGGGTGAAATCCTGCCGGTTCGGCCAGGCCAGTCGTTCGGCGTAGAGCCGATGGAACTGGCGGCGGTCGCGGCGCGGGGCTTCTCCCACCCGCTTCCCCTGCCCAGCTGGATGCCACCATTCAGGTTATTTTGTCCTCTGTGCATGCGCAAAGCGTTCTGCGCATGCACAGAGGGCAAAATAACCCGAATGGCAGCATCCAGGCGGGCGGGAGAAGCCCCGCGCCGCGACCGCCGCCAGTTCCATCGGCTCTACACCGAACGACTGGCCCGGCCGAAAAAAGCGGGACTTTTTTGAAACGCCGCGGGACGTGTTACAAATTATCAAAAAGCGGGACTGTCCCGCCAAAAGCGGGACATCTGGTCACCTTAGGCAAAAGGCTTTGCAAATGGAGGGAAGGCTTTGGTGCTTTGGTGCCTAACCCTCCCAGGCTCCATTCCTGCTGGCAAAGCCTTGCTGAAGTGTTTACAAGGTGATGGGACGCTTTGAGGCAGCACAATTTTGTTGCCCCAAAGTCTCCCATTGGCTTGCAAAGAGTTTGGGCACCGAGACTGGAAGCTTCTGTGGGCCATGATCTTGCAGGACTTCAGGCATCCATCCGCTTTTGCAGAGAATGTGTGCCTGAAGTCGTTCAAGATTGCGGCCCCCAGAAGCTTCCAGTCTCAGCACCCAAACTCTTTGCAAGCCGATGGGACACTTCGCGTTGCCCCAAAGCCTCCTATCGGCATGCAAACATTTTGCACATCAAGACTGGAAGCTTCTGGGGGCTGTGATCTTGCACGGCAGAGAGGCTGGAGTCTGGAGAAGAGACAGCTTGCTAGGTCTTCACAAGATAAGTGACCCGGCATGGCAGGATGGGGTGGGGAAGGAAATTTCAGTTTTTGCTTATTTGCTATTTACTAACCAGTCCCATTGTTAATGGATGATTGCATTGTTACATTTGGATAATAAGTTGTCTTAGATACAATGGTACAGAGTCATTGATTTTTACTTCCCTCTGAAGTCATATCTAATCTTATATAAATCATTGCCATTTAAAGATATATCTGTGGCAGGTAGTAGGGGAAATCCATGATAATTTTTTTACACTTGCCATTCTGCATGTAATCAATCTGAAATAATCTTAATTACAGAATTATTGTATCTCAAATGTAGCATTGCTAGTGTTATCCAAAGTACTAGGTAGTTTAATTGCAATGAATATGAAAAAAACTATGCATATTAATGAAACATTTAATACTGTTTTCTCTCACAGTAGGATTTTATTAACATCAGAACATTCAATTTTAAACAATATGTTTAAAGATCTCAAAGGTTCTGCCACAAAACACTAATGCCTGCCAAATTAAACAGAATATATTTAGAGCTATTAATTTATATTGTTCAAGCACTGATCTCAAATGGGATAACCATTTTTACATTATTTTTCTCTTTTAAAAATATTCTTTTTCAATACAAAAACATCATTTAAAAAGAATTATGGGTCGATCTTGAGTAATGCATATTTAAATAAAAATAAATAAATAAACAGAATTTTAACATTTATTTGACACACAGTGGAAAGACCTATAAATGATTTTCATTTTAAAATAATTAGATACATAATTTCAACAGTTATGAATACAATTCATTATTCTGTTGTTATTTATTTTGTTTATTTATTACATTTGTATCCTTCTTTTCTCTGAGTGTTCAAGGCACCATAAAGATTTTCCTTGTTCCATCGTAATAGCAAGAGTTGTGAACTATCAATTTTTCTGTGTCCTTTAATTTCCATCTACTTAACTTTATTCAGATTTATTTCAGACTTTAAGAGAACACCCCAATAGGGTGGTTCCTCTTGGATTTACAACTACTGCTTAAACTACAGGTAAAGACTATGGAGAAGTGTTTAATCAGCCTTGGTTGTGGTACACAAACCTAGATCTGGATGCATGGAAACGGTAACTGATACTGCAATGACTATGTTTTGGATAACTGCGACATAGTTCATCTAATTCCACTGACCTTTAAACATGGTTGATTGTTTAGTGGTGTCCATCTGTCATTAGTTAATCAACATTATATTCCATTTTTTAATTGTTTGCTTAAAGAATTTACAGTATATGGTTAATCATCTTGAACAATGTAACTCTTTGTGGCTTACAAAAAGTAACCAAAATAAAACTGACATTTACAATAATAATTACTAATTTGAACCTCTGTCATATTCTTAATGTATTCTGATGGGGAACATACTCATTCTAGCTGCAAAGCTTTGAAAATAATGTTTTTAAAGCTTCTTAATATTTCCTTCTATCATACATTATTTCAGGAGATTTTTTTTCCTGTTGAAAAAAGTAAGTCGGAGAATAGGCTGAAGGATGGTGGAATCAGTGCTTTAATCAATCAATCAATCAATCAATCAATCAATCAATCAATCAATCAATCAATCAATCAATCAATCAATCAATCAGAATAGAGCTGGAAAGGGACCTTAGAGGTCTTCTAGTTCAACCTCTTACTCAAGCAGGAGAACCTATACCATTTCAGATAGGTGGCTGTCCAGTCTTTTCTTAAAAATCTTAAATCTGAAGCACCTACAACGTCTATCCCCAAACTGCCCAGGCTACCCCACAGATTGCCTCCTTAAAAAAGTGGATTTCACTACTGCAAAACACCTGGTCAGTGGTTAGAAAAGTTTTGGAGGGATCAAGGGAAGTAAATATAAAATAAGCTGACAAGAAGCACTCAAAATCAAAAGACTTTAAAATTGGAAACAAAGTCTATCTATCCACCAAATACCTGCAATTTAGACAACCCTACAAAAAACTGGGTTTGAAGTACATTGGCCCTCTCCCCATAAAATTAATTATTAATCCTGCGACTGTTGAACTCGAATTACCAAAAACCCAGAAAAACCTTGGTGATGGTCGAATCACCAGGGCAGTATTCAGCTTGGAACCTTGCAGGCCTGCTATCAAAAAGTTAGGGGGGAGGGGGAGGCAAAGGGAACAAATGGTATGGAGCTGTTATGGGAAATAGGGAGGGTGGATGACAAAGACCAGAGAGACACGGAAACAGCTTCAAGGCCACGTACCTTGAGAATGGAATGTGGATTGTCCCACACATCCTGGCAATTCTCAAAACACCTATTGGCTGAAGACGAACTGGTCAAGAGAGGAGGGCTGAGTTGAGGGGGAAAAGTTTGTGCAGGAATCTTAGTTCTAACCTGACTTTACTGCAGCCAGTAACATTTAGTAAAAGAACTTCACCCAACTTCTGAAGGCAAGCTTTTCACTGGTTAGTTGTCCTCACTGTTAGGAAGTTTCTCCTTAATTCCAGGTTACTTCCCCCCATTGATTAGCTTTTATGCATTGTTTCTTGTCCTGCCCTCTGGTGTTTTGGAAAATAAGTTGACCCCCTCTTCTTTTCAGCAGCCTCTCAAATACTGCTATCATGTCACCCCTAGTCCTTCTTTTCACTACATCTTTTTTGTAATGTGGTGACATTACAACTGGATTCAGTATTCTAGGTATGCTGGCTCATGTTTAAGTGATTGTCAACTAGGACTCCAAGGTCCTCTCACAGTTACTGTTTTTGAGCCAGGTTTTGCCTAATATCTGCTTGTACCTTTGGTTTTTCCTGCCCATGTGTAAAACCTTGCTTTTCTTCCCCTTAAGTTTCATGTTGTTGAATAGGGCCCATTGTTCACATCTGTCAAGATCTTTATGAATCCTGAAGTTCCTTTTCCTGGGACAAGCCAGAAGTTCCTTTTCCAATTCCTGCCACCTTAGTGTCATCTGCAAATTTTATTAGTTCTCCTTCTATTCCCTCATTTAAGTCATTTATGAAGATATTGAAGCGTACTGACCAAAGACGGAACCTTGTGGTACCCCACTGCTTACTTCCATCCATATAGATGTAGTACTATTAAGGACTATTCGTTGAGTACAGAAAAAAAAAGTTGAAAAAAGATTTTTAAAAAATTGAAAAAGAAATTGAAAATTAAAAAAGATTTAAAAATTTAAAAAACCATAAAATTAAAAATGATATTTAAGTTGAAAAAATATTAACATTTGAAAAAAAGAATTAAAAATTAAAAAAAGAAATTAAAAAGTTTGCAAAATATTTTTTAAAAAGGAATTCAAAGATTCAATTTAACTCAATTTAAGAATTTACAAGAGTTCTTGGCCCTTTATGAAATAATATGCACTTCCTTTTTGTTGGAAATCTCAGGCTGTTTTCTAGGAGATGCTTTGCTCTTAACCCCCTACTCCTTACTTTGAAAGTTTATCCCTTTCCTCCCTGTCCATAAGTGTCTTGTACTTATCTCCCCCCCCCTGCTTTCTTGCCCTTTAGTTTCACTGCTGCTCAGTGGCCTCTGTTTGTACCATGCTGTCTGCGGTCAGGTGTCGGGCTGGGTTGCTGGGCTGCTTCTCTATCTCTCATCTCATCTGTTTCTCTCTCTCAGATGAGTTGCCTCAGATGAGTCGCCACCTCTCAGTTGGGACACTGTGCTGCCTCTCAGCTGGGCCACCTCTCAGCTGGGCCACCTATCAGTTGGCCCGCCTCTCAATTGGGCTGTCTCAGCTGGGCCATCTCTTACCTCTTTGTTCTAGGAGTTCAAATTATCTTTTTGTTCCCTCCTGTAGCTAATCTTGATGTTGCCCTCTATAAATATAGTATTGAAAGATAGTACAAGGTAGTCCACAAAAATCTCCAAAATATTTAAAAGTATTTAAAAATGTAAAAATATTGTACAAAATATTGCAGTCTCCCACTATTTGTAATCCACAAAAGAAGGTAGAATTATAATTGCAGTTCAGGGCAATAACAGTTTATCATCTAGGTAATAAAAATGTATAATCCAGCAGTAAAACTTTACAATAGTTGTAAACAACTTGGAAGCTAGAAGAGACAAAAAAACACCCTTATTTTCTACTTGTTTGGCTTTTAGAACTTTTGCCTTTCATTTTGAAGCAATTCATTTTGAGTTTCCAAACTTCTTTTACCAGCCTGGTTCTAGAAAATTTGGTTGTTCAAAGATAATGAAAACGAAGGATAACTAGAAAAAGAAAGAGAGCTATTGCTTAAGAATTTAACTCTTTGTGTTAGGACTGCAATTCCCTGTTACTCACCAAACCAGGGGTGAAATGCTCCTGGTTCGGGCGGGCCAGTCGGTCATCGTAGACCTGATAGCGATCGCAGCGCGAGGCTTCTCCCACCCACCCAGAATGCTTTGCGCACGTGCAGAGGGTAAAAGAACCCAAATGGTGGCGTCCAGGCGGGTGGGGGAAGCCTTGCGCTGCGATCACTACTGACTCTATGACGATGTCAAGGTTCCAAATAGTAGTCGAGCAGAAATCAGAGTCCACGGCAAATATTTCACCAAAGTCCCAATTTATTGCAGACACCATGTTGGCAACGCATGGGAAAACCCAAATCTAACTTGTCTCCCAAGTTCCCTCTCAATAGGAAATGTCCACTCCTTGTTCCCCACCCACAACCGGGTCACGTTGCCCACTAAACTTCTGCCAGCGTGGCAACCTCTCCTCCCATTCTCTTGTAGGTGCTGGACAAAAGATGACCTTGGAGAAGCAACAAAGAATGTGATATCTGTAGCTTCTCACGCTCGCTGCATTCCCCCTCCCCACTTCTATGTAGAACGTTCTTCTATGTAGAATGGTGACAAACGATGCTTTGTCAGATGACTGACTGGCCCACCCGAACCGGAAACATTTTACCCCTGCACAAATTGTTTTGTTAAAGAGACTAGCAGGACTGTAATTGATAGAAAACTGAAATAGAATCGGTACAGGATGGACCTCAATGGAAGTCTATTGATATTAATATGAACATTTGCATAAGACTAGAATCAATCTTCCATTCAAAAATGATCAGTAAGAGTAATTTATTTATTTTATTTATTTATTTATTAAGAGTTCTTATAGGCCGCCCAATCCCTTGGGACTCAGGGCGGCTTACAGCAGAGATTAGAACTACAGATTAAAAAAGGCATTTAAAAACATCATATTACGATATAAAAAGCCATTCATCCTTGGGGGAATCATCTCTTCATCCCGCCTGCCGGAAGAGCCACGTTTTTACTGCCTTGCGGAAGGCCAGTAGGGTGGGGATAGTCCGGATCTCTGGTGGGAGTTGGTTCCAGAGAGATGGGGCTCCCACAGAGAAGGCCCTCCCCCGTGGGCCCGCCAGCCGGCATTGTTTGGCAGACGGGACCTGGAGGAGGCCCTCTCTGTGGGACCTCACTGGTCGTAGGGAGGAATGTGGCAGGATGCGGTCCCGAAGATAACCTTGCCCTGAGCCATGTAGGGCCATGTAGAGCCATGTAGCCATGTAATAATTTTTGAAATATTTCATCAGAATAAAGGGGAAAGTTTGTGCAATATACCATCTTCAAGATTTTTATGACCTTGAATAAAGATCAATAAAGACTACTAGGATCAGCAGAAGGAATTGATTGCTCAGACAATCATAAATGTGATGACCTTGCCTGATTTCACACTTCATTCATGTCTCTTGATCACAGCAGGAAAAGAATAATCTTTTCAATCTGCAGTCTCATTGAGTAGCAGGCATACAAAGTCAAATATTTTGAAAGTAATGTACATAAATCTTCCTTTTGCTGTTCTTTTCTCTCAACACAAAAGACAAAAGTCATGCTGTACAGATTTTAAAATTTGCATTTATGGGACTTTGAGATATATTAAGACAGGAATTGTCAGAGATGATCAGAAGAAATTATCTGTAATTTATTTATTTTTCTTGATCTTTCTAATTTTCTACCAATGTTATTCCATGACAAAATTCCCAATTTTTGCAATCTGCTTGCAATTTTTGTTGCCTTTTAAGTATTTTTCTTTGATGTTTAGATTACTTCTCTGCAGCAAACTTCTACATAAACCTAGTCATAAATTAGCTTCCTGGAATGAGATAAGGGCTACACATAAATTTTCTTTCTTTTTTTCTGAAGTGACCACAGTCAAAACAGACTTCTTTGGATTTGATTTCAGATCAGATTAACAGAGTTGGAAGGGACCTTGCAGGTCATCTAGTCCAACCCCCTGCCCAAGCAGGAGACCCTTACATCTGCCTCTACCTAGGATCAAACTCACAACCTCCTGATTGTGAGGAAAGAGCTCCACCTCTAGGCCACAGCAGCTGGTTACTGCCTGAATGCTAAATATAGCAATGATTTTATAACATGTTTTGAAATGATGTTTACTTTATATAATTTTACTTAACTGATGGTTTACAGTTCTGAAATTTAAATTTTTTTTTCCTATGGCTGTTTCCTTTGGTTTATTATATTCATTCTTTTAATTGATGTAACTTGGGAAATTGTATTGTCTAGAAATACGTGTTCAGAATAAAATGAATAATAAATACTTGCATAAAATTATATTTCTATATAATTAACAACAGTGGGAGAGTTAAAATAAATAGAAGTTTTGTAGATCATTCACATACTTTAAAAATTTGTTGTCTTGAAAACGAATGTCTTGCTTTCAATAATATGTTTATCACTATACTTGTCTTGCATCTATTGGGCAGTTCAGTATAAAATTCACAAAGTAATTTGGACTTGTATTGAAGGATCAGCAAACAGCATTTCATCTGGCCCTTTAATGTTTAGTCAATATAGTCTCCCATTAGCTGCTCTTTTATCTTATTTATTAATCTCTCTTTTGTTCACTTTTTTCTTATGAAAAGACTGCACATTTACTTCTAATGGTTTTTATGAGCCACAAGATCAACAGTGAAATAAAAAAAGCCCTCTGAAGTGGTTTTTCATATGAATGATTTTTCTTTTCTTTCTTTTCTTTTCTTTTCTTTCTTTTTTCATATTATAATAAGCTATGGATCCAACAACAACAACAAAAAGAAAATAAAAGGTAGCATAAATAGCTTTCAATATCTCTCTTGGCAGATATAATACAGATCTAATCAAGACATTATCTCTAATTTCATTACAATTCCCTTCTTTCTATACACTATTTTTTCTAATCATCAAAACCATAAATTACAAAATCATCTTCTTTCTCACACAAAAAATCCAAAAAGTCATTGAAGAATTTTCAGTAATTTTCTTTCTCTAATCAAAAAAGCCAATTGATCCATTTCACTATTTTTTTGTCAATTTCACTAACCATTCCTCCATGATAGGTAAAGTTGAATCTCTCCATCTTTGTGCATATAGAAATCTAGCCTCCATAATAATATACTGAAATAATCTTCCATTGCTCTTTTCTATATATTCATCAATTCTAAAAGGAAAAGTTCTGTAATATTAAGCTCTAAAATTCTCTATATCAATGTTTGTATTTGAATTCAATATTCATTTTTTAAATGTTCATAAAATAACCCTTCAAGTTGTTTAAATTTTCAAGATTTATTTATTTATTTATTTATTTATTTATTTATTTATTTATTTATTTATTTATTTATTTTTATTAGTTTGTCAAACATGTACAAGATAGCAGGTATAAATATGAACATGGACATGAACGAAGGAAATGAATACAAATAAATGGTGACAGTAGGACAGGGATGGTAGGCACGCTGGTGCGCTTATGCACGCCCCCTTTATGAACCTCTTAGGAATGGGGTGAGGTCCACGGTAGACAGTTTAAGGTTGAAGCTGTGAGGGTTTGAGGATGTAACAATGGAGTTGGGTAGAGCATTCCAAGCGGTCACCACTCTGTTGCTGAAATCGTATTTTCTGCAATCGAGTTTGGAGTGGTTTACCTTGAGTTTGTATCGATTGATTGCCTGTGTATTATTGTGGTTGAAGCTGAAGAAGTCATTGACAGGTAAGACGTTGTAGCAGACAATATTGTGTACTGTGCTTAGATCAGACCGCAGGCGGCAGAGTTCCAGATTGTCCAAGCCTAAAATTTCAAGCCTGGTGGCATAAGGGATTCTATTGTGAGTAGAGGAGTGGAGTACTCTTCTCGTGAAATACCTCTGGACCTGCTCAATAATATTAATGTCCGATATACAGTGTGGATTCCAGGCAGATGAGCTGTATTAGAGAATTGGTCTGGCAAAGTTTTTGTATGCCCTGGTTAGCAATACAATGTTATTGGAGAAGAAACTTTGCAAAATTAGGTTAACAATTCTTTTTTTTTAATTGAAAAAGTTTTATTAGTACAGAGTACAAACATTTTTTTATTTTTCTCCCCGCCCCCACCCCCTTCCCTCCCCCCCTCCCCCCCGGACTTCCCAGAGAGAACACAGGGCATAATATCAGTAATTACAGAAAAGAAAAGAAAAAAAACCCCTCAACTCCAAATTATACATTGCTAACATCATTAAATTTCTATATTTTATATTATTTCCAATATAATTCTAAAAAATAAAAAATAAAAAATAAAAATATATTAATATATATTATTATTAATAATAATAATCTAAGTTATACAAAGGAAGGAAAACAGTTTCTCCCTCTTCCTTTCAATCAACTTTCTACACCTATGAAAAATATTAATAATACTAAATCTTTAAAAAACATTAATGATAATAATCATCTCATAATTAACTAAAACCGAGAAAGTTTTACGTAGCTAATATCTAAATATTAAATAATAATACCTTTAAATTTCATCATAACAACATATTATTATAAAACAACTTATTAGCTCAAATAAAACTAAAAAAGTATTACGTGTCTACATATTAAATAATAAAACTTTTGAATTTCATCATAACAACATAATATTATTATACAACCACTTGTTAATTCATAATAAAAAGTATTAAATAATAATACCTTTAAATTTCACATAACAACATATTATTATACAACAACTTATTAGCTCAAATAAAACTAAAAAAGTATTACGTGTCTACATATTAAATAATAAAGCTTTTAAATTTCATCATAACCACATAATATTATTATACAACAACTTGTTAATTCATAATAAAAAGATATCCTTAAAGGTAATATTAATATTAATATTAATAATAATAAAAATAATAATAATAATAATAATAATGATAATAATAATAATAAAAACCTAGAGGAGAGAGAGAAAAACAAAAACCTAAAGCAAAAAAAAAATCCTTCCTTTAAAACAAATTTTAAAATCTAATTGTAATAATTTATAACTTAATAATTTTAATTAAAAGTTAAAAATTCCAATTCTTAAAAAATTATTAAAAGAAAAAAAAATTAAAAGAGAGAGAAAAAAGAAGAAACAACAATAAAAAAAGGAGAAGAAGAAAATACAATTATATTATCTCCATCCATCTAATACATATCAACACTACTTCTCTTTGTATCTTATTGGTTGCCTCCTTTTGTATCTTGATGATTTTGAATTTATCAGCTCATCTTCCATCTGAACCCAGTGCTCCATCTCCTTTTCCACATCTTTCTGGCTCTGCTGTTCGCTTTGACTCTTTGAAACTATTTCATTTTGATCCGGTAAGGATGACTTTTCCTCCTTGTCCTCTTCTACATTCATGCGTCTTTCTTCTGGAATTTTAGATATATCAGCCTTTAAAACATTAACATAAAATTCAGTAGCTTTGTTTATCGTATTCAGCCGGTATCTTTTCTCCAAAAATTTCACCGTTACTCCTGTTGGTGCTTCCCATTTATATTGTAAATTCAATCTTTTAAGTTCATCAATCAAAAAAGTAAATTCTTTTCTAGCTTTAAGCATTTTAGAGGGAATTTCTTTCCATATCCTAAGTTCCTGACCATTCACCTGAAGGTTGTTCTTAAACGTCGCCTGAATAATTCTGTTCCGTAAGACTCTTGTGGTAAAATATATAACAATGTCCCTTGGTAAATGTTTTTGTTTTGCGTACCACGAGTTGACCCTGTATATCTTTTCAATTTGTGTAGCCAGTTCATCTTTAGAAATTCCAGAAACTTGTACCAAGGCCTCAATCATTCTTCCTTTCAAATCATCATATAAACCTTCCTTCAACCCTCTTACTCTTATAGCAAATTGCATTCTTCTAAACTGTGACACCAACACCTCTGTTTCAAAATTTGCGATGTCCTTTTGAAATTTATTTATATATTCCACCGAAGTTGCCAACGCTTGTTTATTTGTTTCAATACAGTCCTCCAAAAAAATCGATATTTGTTGCTAAACCTTTGCAAACCTCTAACATATCCATCCGTAGCTGCTTTTCCATATTCTTTAAAGCATCCTGCATTTTTTTTCTATTTCAGTAATTTTTTGATTAAATTCCAAAATTAAGTCTTGTTTCATAATCTTTAAAGTATTTAATAAATTTTCAGATGTCAAAGCTTGTGGAGGTGTTGACTCAGTAGCAAGTTGCATTTTAGAGGTATAAGCAGAGGGATAAATAGGCCTTTATTCAAAGCAATCATTCCAGACTTTGAAGCCATTGTTGTAGTTCCAAAAAATTACACTGAAAATGCCAAATCTCTATCAATTGTTTTATAATCCAAAATCGAGAATCAAAAAAATAAAAATAAAAACCAGTTTTCAAGTTCAAAAGTTTCCCAAAGTCCAAAGACCACAAGCAAAACACAAATAACTTTCACTTCTTCTTTATTATAATTCCAAAGAAGTGCAAAGGAGGGCCAAATCTTTAGAAAAAAAATTCTTGCAGTTTCCAGGGCAAATAGTCTTTTATAATTTATTTATTTTAGTAAAATTATCAGTTGCTGTTATAATCCAAAGTCATGGAACGAAGAGTAAAAGTCAATTTTCAAAATTTCCACAGGAGAAAAAGCCAGAAGAAAAAAAACCCCAATCTTTCCAAACTTTGAAACCATTTTTATATTTCCAGAGAAGTACAAAGAAAAGCCATGACTCTAAATAAAATTCTTTCCAGTTTGAGAGACAGAGAGTTTTTTACTTTCCAAAATCAGGAGACAGAGAAAAAAAATCAGTTTTCAGAGTTATAATTTTCCATAAGAAAGAGAGCCACAAACAAACAAAGCAAAAATCACCTTCACTTCTCTTCCCAACTTCTTCAAAACGCCTTAAAAAGCCAGATCTCTAAAAAAATACTTTCCACTTTCAAAGGCGAATAATCCTTATTTTTTAAAAAATTATCAGTTATCAGAGAATATAAGAACAGCCAATTTTCAGAACAAAGAGTTTCCATAAGAAAAAAAAAAACCACAAGCAAAACGGAAATCACTTTCACTTCTCCTCCTTCAATCGCCATATTGTTGCATGTTAAATGTTACTTTGATTCTTTTTCGAAGTAAAAGTTAGCCGAGGGTTTAAAAAAAAGGGAAAAAATCCATACTTGCCCAGCAAAGCCCCTGGTTCTCTCTGTCTGCTTCATTAGATCACAAAAAAAAATTATAAATCCTCTTCTGGAAGCAGCGGTGGTTTCGGCATCTTGCTCCGCAAAAGCGGAGATTTCCAGACTCCCGGAGCTAAGGGCAGGCTACCTGGGGAGCCTTCCCTTCGCGCCCCTGGATGGCTCCTAGGGCGCTAGGGGGGCTCTACCCCACCTGCCACGCTCTCCTCTCTTCCCTATGTCCGGGGCAGAGAGATTCCAAGCCACCAGACAGCTGTTCTGGCGGCTTGGCAGGGAGTCGGAAAGGCGCCCTGAAAAAGAGCGCCGTCGAAACCGAACGCCAAACCGGAAGTCAGGTTAACTTAATGCCTTTTTGGCAATGCTGTTACAGTGAGTTCTGGGGCTTAAATCATTTGAGATGAGTACTCCTAGGTTCTTGACAGAGTGATGGTCGTCTACAAGATCATTTCCGACCAACTTGTATTTGGTGTTCTGATTTTTATTGCCAATGTGTAGGACAGAACATTTATTAGTTGAGATTTGGAGTTGCCAATTGCACGACCATTCTGACACATGGTCAAGGTGGCTTTGTAGGGCAGCAGCATTGTCAGTGGTGTTAAATAATTTTATGTCATCAGCGAAGAGGACACAACTGCTTTTAATATGATCACATAGGTCGTTGATGTAAAGCAGAAAGAGTGTGGGTCCTAGAACGCTGCCTTGGGGGACACCGCTGTTAACTGGTGCTGGATTTGATAGGGATACATTTGTTGGAAGTTTTATACAGTATAAAATTATACTTTATAATTTCTATATACTAATAATACATCATTTTATAAAACCTCTCTTTAAAACCATAGCATTTTATACACTTTATGCATTTTATACTTTTAAGCACATAATTTCTCATTGATTCATCTGTATATTATAACCAAAATTCTTACATTTTCATATATTTTAACCTATTCTTCCAAATTTCCACAAACATTTTTATATTTTAACAATTACATGTTGCTCATTGGTATACCATTGTACTTCAAATTCCGTCTTACTTTAATCCACAACATAAATTTTTAATCCATTTTAAATCTTTATGATAATTGTAAATGGGGAAACCATAGAGAACTACCATATTTTTCGATCTATAACATGCTCCAAACCATAAGACACACTTAGCTTTTGGCGAGGAAACAAGAAACAAAAATATGCCTCTGCCTCCCAGCATCCATCGGTATTCATCTGGCTAGTGTCCTTGCAGCAAACAGTTGGCCAGCTTCAGGATGTTATCGCGGCCTGATTTAGCATGAGCAGCTGATTAGAGGTTGGATCAGCTTCCTGGAATACCGCCAATCAGCTGTTCCAGGCTGCATGGATCGCCGCCACCTATTGCTGCCTCTGCATGCCCCATTTTCGGCCTCCGCGTGTCCTATTTTCAACCCGTTCCAGGCAGCAGGGATCGCTGCCTATTGCCGCTTATTGCCGCCACCGATCACCAATCATTGCCTATTGCTGGTGGTGAGCAGTGGCGAGCTGCCATGAGCAGTGGCGAGCGGTGGTGGCAGCAATCCTTGCTGCCTGTAATGGGCCAAAAATGGGATGTGTGAAGGCTAAATACGGGGCACATGGAAGCTGAAAATGGGGCACACGGAGGCCGAAAATGGGGCATGCAGAGGACGATAATTGCCAAATGATATAGATGTTTTGAGGCACATACTAGTTTTATATCTATTCCATGTTCTCAATATGGCATGCCTAATAAAATGATGTTTTAAATCAAAATTAACTTTAACTTTATCATAACATAATTATCCCAAAATTATGCTATCCAAAAATCATGACATACTCTTGTAACATTTCTCAGAAACACCTATTTTTTCATCCAGAAAGATAACAACCAAGCTGAGTGACCCCACAGTTCAGTCCTGGGCTATAAATATTCTCTTCCATTGATAATTTCAAAATATTCTTTTAAAAGCTCTATTGACAAATTTCCAATTTCTGGAAAAGCAAATGATGTTTGTAATATGAAATGAGTTGAAATAGTTAGAAGTTGTTCCTTATTTCTTAATGAAAATTCAGATGCTGTATATGAAATAAAAATATTCTGTACCCAATCAAATACTTCTATTAGAGTGGGAAAATATTCCTTCAGTTTGGCATGAAAATCAGACAGGTGGTGTATCATCAAGGCTTTGACATTTTCATTGATGGAAATGTCATTTGTTAATCTATATATATAAAAGCGAAAACCACTCATGCATTAATTACGAAATCTCCAGAACCGTAAAGCCTACAAACTTTAAATTTGCCACATATGTTCCTCTTGGCTTCTAGGTGCTCACTAAGAAAGGATTTTTCAAAATGACCATCAGAGCATGAGTATTTCTTATATTATTATTAACAAGCTCTGATGCTAGGAGTTCTACTCCCCCCTCCCCACCTGAAAAGAAATCTGATCCAAATGCAAAACACAAGCAGAGGAGTTTCAGTTTCGCTTTTGCTTTCAAAGCAGCAAGCAGCTTTACTACAGAACAGTTGAGCTAAGCCACGCACAGACTCTTTCCTGTCTCCTTCTTGCTCACACAGCAGATACTGTTTGAGTTTCCAAACACCCCTCAACTCTCTCACATACTAACACAGCGGTCTGCAACCTTAAACACCCAAAGAGCCACTTGGACCCGTTTCCCACAGAAAACAAAACACTGGAAGCCACAAAACCTGGGTGGGCATGGCCAACTCGACATCACTCACTCCCACCCAGTCACATGACCACCCCCAGCCACGCCTACCCAGGTTTTGTGGCTCCCCGTGTTTTCTCTCATCTCTCTCCCTCCCTCCCATCTTTTTCTCCCTCTCTCTCATCTCTCTCTCTCTCTCTCACATCTCTCTTTCTCTCTCTCATTTCTCTTTCTTTTTCTCTATCTCACTCTCCCTCCCTCCCTCTTATCTTTCTTTCTCTCATCTGTCTTTCTTTTTCTCTCTATCTCCCTCTCTATCTCCCTCCCTCTCTATCTCCCTCTCCCTCTCATCCCTCTCTCTCATTTCTCTCTCTCTCTCTGTCTCTCTTTCATCTCTCTCTCTCTCTCTCTCTCTCTCTCTCTCTCTCTCTCTCTCTCTCTCTCTCTCTCTCTCTCTCTCTCTCTCTCTCTCTCTCTCTTTCTTTCTCTCCCCCCCTCTCTCTCTCTGTGTGGCTCACTCGCTCGCTCCCTCCCTCCCTCCCTGTGTCTGTGTCTCTTCTCACTCTCTTGGAAAGCCCTGCAGTCCTGTGTGCTCTCTTTGGGGCTTTTCACTACCCATTTTTCTTTCTTCCTTTTGGAAATCTGGGCTGGCGGAGGAATAAGCACAATCTGCAGTGGAGGCTTCCCTCCTCCTCCCTCTCCTTCTCTCCGACCCCCGACCAATGGATGCTGGTAGGCAGAGACAGATTTTTTCCCTCTTATTTTCCTCCTCAGTTCAGACAAATCTGTTCCTTCTACTGTAACACCAGTTAAAGGGAAAAGAGGCAAAAAACACAGGAAAAGATTTACAGATCCGATTAGGAAAACACAAGTAAGGGAAGCTGCCTGTTTCTCCCATGGCCAGTTCTATGTGGCATGCTCCAGAGTCAGTTCACCTGACAGCCTGGTCATCCTCCAGCCAGAGAGCAAAACCAGGAATGTTGTTTACAGGGAGGTCCTGAGCAATTCATTTGAGGGACGAATTGAAAGTCTATGCTATGCAAATAATGTCTTCATCTGTAACAAAAACTTAGCTTACCATCTCTAACGAAATAATACAGTCTCTTTTTAAAGTACTCATTAATTTCCAAGCTTTAAGTGTCAATTTATCAAGCCCCATCACATAGTTTTGTAGCGAAGCACAGGTATCAGCTAGTTAAAAAAATAACAGATAGTGAAAAAAATATGTTAAATACAAGATTGGTTTTAGAAACACACTAATTCCAAAATGTGAATTTTACTTGAACTACATCTATTTTATATTAAAGTTTGAATCTAGCTACATGTATACTTTGCAATAAAACATGAATATTATTCATATAAGAATATATCAGCAAGTATGCCATGCCAGTTTATGTATTCAACATTTGTCACTTAATTCTGTGCCAATTGAAAAGAATATTCCAATTTAAATACCGGTAGGAGTATATTTTCTTGAACTTCATAGAACTGAAGCAGCAGTTTTCAACAAGACAGTTTTATTCACTTCAGTATGCTGCAGCCTGTGTTATGCAGCCTGCCTTTTTCTTCACACAATTATTTTACTTTTATAAAATTTTATTTTCAGCTGCATTGTTAAGCACAACCTTCAGTTCTTATGGCATGCATTTCACTGGAAAATAAAGATAGCAGTCATTATGCCTCATAAGTGGACCTGTGTTTTTATGTGGGCCACAGCACTTAACATGAGTTTAAGCAAAGCTGCTGCTCCATTGGTTGATAGACTGCAACACAAATTTTAATATATTTTATATTCTTTCATAAATGAATTAATCAGACTAAATGTTTCTGTTCCCATAGTTTTGGTAGGAAGAGGCTTGCAAAAAAGGACTTCTTCAATAGATGACTTGTGCTTATTCCCCACAGAACTCAACAGGCTTGGATAGTTTGATGATTAAGGAGACTTCTTAAGGAGAAGTACATGCATACTCATGCATATTGCCTGCAAAGTTCAGAGGGAGAAGGGCTCATCTGTATTGCTTTTGTTAAGCAAGTTAAATACTCTCATTGAGTTTCCAGCTTTATCTGCTTTTTATTCCCTCAAGTTCCCCTTTTAAAACATGAGCTGCTAAATGCCTGTGGAAAGGTTTGTGGAATTTAGGAAAAGATTGGAAGCTGAGTTTTAGAAAGGTGGAAGGCTCATGTGGTGACAAGGATAAAGTAGGCAGCTACTTCCTGCAGAGACCTCTTGTAAAGGCTGGCAATGACAAATCTTGATGACATATAGCCACTGTAAGCTGGGGTACAGATAAGACAGCTGCATGTTCAAATGCACTTGAGGGTTTTTTCCTCTGTTCTAATGCCCACAGAACTGATTGAAGTTCTTGAAAAGCATGGATATAAACAATACAGTGCCTAACAGCATCACCTGCAGGACAAGAAAAGAAAAGAAAAGGGGAGGAGAGGAGAGGAGAGAAAACCCATAATGCTATAACCAAATGTGAAACATTATTTTGATATATTTCAACTAAAGAGCAATTTATACTATTATAACTCAAAAAAATTTCAGTAAATATGAATTGACTGAATTATTAGACACTATTAATTAAAACAGTATAAATTTATATCAATAGTATGAAATAAAAAGTAAATCCTTGTTTAAAATTATGTTCAGGCTTTTGGAGCAGATAGAAACATCCTGTCTCATTTCCTTTTCTCCCATTCTTTGATCATTCACCATAAACATGAAAAATGGTTAAATACAATGAAATTGGAAAATATAAGATTTCAGACAATTATAAATTTAATTGCAAATGATAATTTTGTAACTTTTGTAAATAATAGAAGAAAGGAACAAACACAATCATCAACCTAGTTCAGGGGTGGGTTCCAAAAATTTTTTGCTGCCACTCTGTGGGCGTGACTTATTTTGTGGGAGTGGCTTGCCGGTCATGTGACTGGGTGGGAGTGGCTTTGTGGTCATGTGACTGGGTGGGGTGGCTTGGTGATCATGTGACTGGGTGGGCGTGGCCAACTTGACGTCACTCACGTCAAGGGTTAGGGTTATGGAGCTTGGCCTCTCCTTGCCTCAAAGGCCTCAATGAGATACAATTTCCCTATCAATTTACTATTACTGAATATCCAAAATATACTATTTAATCCTATGTAATATACATACATATTACACACAGGCACACAAAAATATACATTATCTACTATATATACTGTATGTGTATGTACACACACACACACACACACACACCCCTCTTCTAAAACTATACACATTCAACCTCACTTACTGCATTTGGAAAAACACACCCAGAGTCCACTTTCTGCCACACATTTAACCATAACTTCTGTACATTAGAACATTACACATGCCTTCAGATGTTCTTCCCTAGTATGCACATGACTGTTAGAGCCAGGAGATGTCATGGATTGAGTAAAATGTGGTGAAACTCACTTAACAATGCTCTTGCTTAGCAACCAACATTTTGGGTTCAATTGTGATATAAGTCAAGGACTATCTCTGCCTTCCTCTGCATGGTAGTAAACCCTAGTAAACTCCTTCTCCTTTCTGGCAAGGAAAGTGCCAAGGTTTGTGGTGCTTCCTTCTTCGTCTCTCTCTCTCTCTCCCTTCCTTTCTCCTCTTTCTTTCTTTCTTTCTTTCTTTCTTTCTTTCTTTCTTTCTTTCTTTCTTTCTTTCTTTCTTTCTTTCTCTCTCTCTCTCTCTCTCTCTCTCTCTCTCTCTATCTATCTATCTATCTATCTTTTTCTTTCTTATCTTTCTCTCTCTCTCCCTTCCTTCCTCTTTCTTTCTTCTCTCTCTCTCTCTCTCTCTCTCTCTCTCTCTCTCTCTCTCTCTCTCTCTCTCTCTCTCTCTCTCTCTCTCTCTCTCTCTCTCTCTCTCTGCCTCTCTCTCCCCTCTTTTTCTTTCATCTCCAGCATAGTCATTAAAAATCATAGGAGCCTAACTTTGTTAAACCTTCGCTTCCACACCATTTCATAAGATAGAATAGAATGGAATAGAATAACAGAGTTGGAAGGGACCTTGGAGGTCTTCTAGTCCAACCCCCCTGCTTAGGCATGAAACCCTACACCACTTCAGATAAATGGTTATCCAACATCTTCTTAAAAACGTCCAGTGTTGGAGCATTCACAACTTCTGGAGGCAAGCTGTTCCACTGATTAATTGTTCTAACTGTCAGGAAATTTCTCCTTAGTTCTAAGTTGCTTCTCTCCTTGATTAGTTTCCACCCATTACTTCTTGTTCTACCCTCAGGTGCCTTGGAGAATAGTTTGAATAGATAAATTATTACCAGCTAGAAAACACTTTGGTTAACCAGAGGGAAACACCTGCTGCTTTAATTTCATGGGGGTGGGGAATAAGCTACTGGGAAAAGTGAAATAACCGGAACTCATTCTGTCTCTCCCTCTCTTTCTCCCTCCCTCCCTTCCTCTCCTCCACTCCCCACTCCCACTCCCCAACCCTCACACCCAGAGAATAACTGTAAGGAAATTCAGCCACGTTCTTTCTGTCTCTGGAAAGATACAAAAATAATACACCCTTCATAATACCCCTCTTCCAATTTTTCTCTCGCTGCCATGCATGCAATGTTTTCTTCCAGGCAATATGAAGAGCGGGCTAATGAAATCTAGCTGGAATTGCCAACTAAAGGGGGGAGGGAAATCTGGCAGAGCTCCTGTGCCTTGTAGAAACATAGAAAGCATTTCTTCACATGACGTGCTTGTGTATGAAGAGGATGGGAGAGAAGGCTTTTCAGAGTAAGCTTCTCCTGCATTAAAGCCACAAAGCATATCCATAGCTGGGAGTAAAAGAAAAAAAGTTTGCAGTAAACTTAGCACGGAGAAAAGTGGGTTTTTCTTCCCTTTTCTTCCTTCTTTTTTGGGCAACAAGGGGAGACTTTTCTCCATGCTATGTTTAGTGCAAAAGCAGAAAGCACGCACACACGGCAGCGAGAAGAAAATGGGAAGACTGCGCCCCAGCCGGTGTATTATTTTTGTATGCAAAAGTCAGAAGAAGCCAGGGAGACAGCGGGAGGAATATAGGGAAACGCTCTGCCTCGGAACACCGGCTGGAGTGCATTTCCCCATTTTCTTCTTGCTGCATTCGTGCATGCGTGTGTGCAAAGACGGAAGAAACCAGGGAGAAAGTGGGAGGAATATAGGGAAATGCTCTGCCTCGGAACACTGGCAGGAGTGTGTTTCCCCATTTTGTTCTTGCTATCTTCGTGGTTAATGTTAAAATTTAATATTTTGTTAAATGTTAAAAATTAATGTTTTGCCAGCTGGGAGGCTGGCAAAGAAGCCTCGCTTTCGTGCTTGGTTGCTTCTACCTCAGCACTGAACGAGACGTCCCGCAAGGCGGTCATGGTCCCCTCACCCAGCCACCAAGCCAGGGCTGGACAGTGCAGCCGGGGCCAGCAGCGGCTGAGAGGGGTGGAAGGCATTGGGGTGGAGAGGAGCCGCAGGGGTGGCCGAGCAAGCAGGAAGGATGGCAGGAGGATCCCCAGCTGCCCAAGCCCCATCGCAACCGCCCGGGCTCTTCCTTCACCGCCCCTCTCGCCTTCCTGGCTTTGGCTTTGGGATCTTCCCAGGCCGGACAGCATCGTAGTGTGCACACGCAGCCACTGGTCTCTCTTTCCCCCAGCCGCCTGGCTTCCTTTGCAAGCTAGGCGACTGTGAGAAACACACCCAGGCAGAGAGGGGACGTGCACACACAGCCACCGGTCTGGATGGGGTGGGGGGCTAGCATGACCGCGACTTACCTATAGGCAGGAGGAGGCAGCTCAGTTGGGGCGCAGGGCAGGCACCATGTGGGAACTGGGAAGGCAGCTTAGGCGGTGAGGAGTTAGTGAGTGGACGGGGCAAAAATAAAATAAAATAAATAAAGCCAAAAACAAGATGTAGACGCATGCGCAGAAGAAAAAAACCCGAAAAATTTTAAAAAAAAGATGGCGGCGGCCAGGGACCGGCACCGACCGCACCGGGCCAGTGACATCACCAGCAGGTCCCTACTGGTAGGGCCGCACCGGACCAGACCGGTAGGAACCCACCCCTGACCTAGTTTCAAATGAATCCAGTTCAAACATTTGGGAGATTAATCTTAACTATATTCAAATATTTGTGTATTTCAAGCCAGTCCAGGCAAGACATACAGATGTTTTTGAAAACGTACAGGTGATGTACAAAAGTATAAGCTCTAACTTTATTGTACTCTAACTGTTAACCTTATGTTAACAGAATCTTGCAACTCTTAATATACATTTATTCGTCTTGCCTTTACAGTCCGAAAAATTATAGTCCAAGAAACTAATTGCCATGTCCACCTCCTTCTGTTTCCTCAGCTGCTCTTTATAATTGATGTCTAGTCTGCAGCTCTTCTACATGTCTCCAGAATCACTCTGTTGTGGCCTGTTGGCCGCCAGCCCCTCCAGCAGCCAAATCAGATGAGGAGGAGGCGTGGCAGTCAGGGTTAGCATCAAGGCAACCTGAGAGCTCCGAGGGGAAAGAGGGAATGGAGCAGTCAGAAAGAGAGAGACAGAGGTGGAGCCTGGACCATCTGTCAGCCCTCAGATGGAGAGTCAACAGCCCCCAGGTCCGGAGGTGGCTGATGAGGAAGAGGAGGAACAGCTGAGTCCAGTCCCTGACACGCAGATGCACAGAAGGCAGAGGAGAGGACAGCAGTGGAAATCTGTGGGCCAATCCTTAGGACAGAAGAGCCACCGCTGCTAACAAAGCCCCACCCTAGCTCTGGGGATAAAAGGCAGGGGGCAGAGATGAATAGATGTGGCAGACAACTATTCATCTCCCTGCCGGACAGACTTGTTAGCCTGTGTTGAGAGAGAAACTTTTTTGCCAGGGCTGCTGGCACTCCTAATAAAGGAATAATCGATTTAAATACAGAGGGTTTGTCGTGTTTGGGGAACTGGGTCAGAACACACTCCCACATACTATCACAACATCTAACATAATAGCAATATTGTCTACTGTTGGAAGGAAAATCCATCTGGTTCAGTTCCAAGCTGGGAGAAAGACGCTGGAAACAATATGGAGGCTGATTGGAAAGTTGGCTTATTGATGAAGCAGAACCACACACAAAGACAGCGTGCAGTTCTGGGTCAGCTGAACAAATCATTGAATGAGTGAATTGATATTTATAGGTTTCTGTGACTTTGAAGTTTGAACTGTCAAGGGTGTGGTGCAAAGAAGGGGCTTGTGTTCTGAAAGGGTGTTGGGCAATTCCTATTGTGGCTAATGGCTTTCGTCCTGTGTTGGATCTTGGGTGAGGGACTGCTTTCTTATCCTACCATTCTGCCTTTGTTAGCTGTCAAACTTTGCTGAAAAGAGTTTCGAAATATCCTGTCTTGAATGGATTTCTGCCTGCAGTATTTGCTTTGCTTATGAATAGAGCTATCTAGATAGTTGATTTCCTCTTTCAATAAGCTTTTTATCTCCTTAAGTGCTGGCATCTGCTGTGGACTATTAAGAAAGACTGGAGGCTGCTTTCTGCCTCTAAAACATGTTTCTCCATTTCTCCTTTAGGGAAATATAATATTCTGCCATTTTTTAATATTTCCCAAAATATTTCATTCTTGGGGGGCAGCTTCCCACACTACATTGTGTTGGTGAGTTAGGGTATAAATTATAGTATAAATTACCAGCACTTTGAGGTGAAATGACAACTTTTAAAAATCACATTTAAGACTTCCGGTTGGTTCCACGTTCGGCAAAGATGCTCCTTTCTTGGAGCGCCGGTCCCTGGTTCCGTAAAGCCGCCAGAAAGCCGACAAACAGCTGACTGGCGGCTGGAAACCCCCTTCCCGGGCAAAGGGAAGGGTGAAGAGTCGGAGGACACAGGTAGAGCCCCCCAAGTGCCCTAGGAGGATTCCTGGGGCGCGAAGGGTGAGGGCTCCCTGGTAATCTTCTGTGCTCCGGACCTGGGAATCTCCGCTTTTTTAGCGGAGCAAGAAGATCGTGTCCAACACTGCTTTTAAGAAAACTGAATATAAATGAGGATTATCTGCAGCAGAAAAAATCCA
The DNA here is from genome assembly GCA_023053685.1 of Diadophis punctatus similis. Classification (NCBI taxonomy): domain Eukaryota; kingdom Metazoa; phylum Chordata; class Lepidosauria; order Squamata; family Dipsadidae; genus Diadophis; species Diadophis punctatus. Next base: position 25,128,276 of record JALIGW010000006.1, read on the forward strand.
TGTAAAGCCAGCCCTGGGAGCTCTGCCTTCCAGCATTGCTTTTAAAATGTGCACTCCCCGTCCCAATTACACGAGAATCTCACACCCCCACCAGCCACCATCTGGCACAACAACCACAGTTATGGTGGCTAATTAACTTCACAGCTGTCAGTGCCATTCCTTCCAGCTATATCCACAGCTCCCTTTGCAATGGGCTACCTCTCTCCACGCCAACAACAGGTAACAGCAGACAGAAATGGAAACCTAAGCTGGGGGTTGGGCAACAGAGCTGGCAGCACTTTCCCCCCAGATATGGTGAGCGCATGGACTGGGCTCGACAGGCAGCTCCCCTCTACCAGGGGTCCACCTGGAAGACATAATAGAGAGGTGTTAGTGCTCATGTCCTGGCATGTACCTCCCCCTTCCCCTGGTTTGCCCGGATATTGTTGATGGAATCGGCACCTCAGGCATTCAGCATTCATATCTCGCTTTGCCACCCAGTATGCTTCGGAGGCAGGATAGCCCCTCCACCGGACTAGATATTGTGGTTTGCCCCTATAAAAGCGAAAGTCTAAGATTTTATTTATTTTGTACTGATCTGCACTCACTGGGCCGGGAGGTTTGGGCAAGGGCCTCATTATCGTAGTATCAATGGGTTTTAATAGGCTACTGTGGAACACAGGATGCACCCGGCCTAGAAGGGGTGGGAGCTTTAGTTCCACAGTTACTGGATTAATTACCCGGATGATAGGAAACGGGCCTAGATATTTTGGGCCCAGTTTCTTTTTTCTTTTTCTTTTTTTATTCAAAAAGTTTTATTAGTACAAAGTACAAGCATTTTTATCAATTTTCTCCCCCCCTACCCACAACCCACTCCCTTCCCTTCCCTCCCCCCCCCCGGACTTCCCAGAGAAAGTACAGGGCATAGTATTCAATAACATAAATCTAAATTAAATTAAGATAACTTCTTAATTCCCCCATTTTTTGGCATCTTTAACTCCGAATTTTTCTAAACTATTCAAAACGTTAATAATTAAAGAGAAAGTAAACAAGTGAAAAACAAAAATAAGTAAAATAAAAGAGAAACAAAGATGAACCTCATAAACTAAACTTAATCATAAACTCAAACAATATTAATAACATAATATTACAATATATCAGAATATTAACTTCATGTTATTTAATATATATATTAATAATGATAAAAAGAAGAAGAAAAAATAAGAATTAAAAACTAACCCCTTATATTTCAAAACCCTTAAACTTAAACCTAAAATCCACCAACTTATTAATAACATAATATTATATATATAACATTTCTTCTAAACATCAAGTCATAAAATCAAACACATTAATAACAATATTCCTATACCTTAAGGTATCAGCTTCAAAATATATATTATATACTATACTTATAATAATAACCAAAGTATATAATAATGATAATTAAAAAAAGTAAGAACCAACTCCTTATGCCTCAAAAACTTTGAACTTAATCCCTATATCCTCAAAATGAGAATTGAATAAGAAGGAACACCTTCAATTTATTTATTTATTTATTTAGACACTCTTATAGGCCGCCCAATCCCGTGGGACTCAGGGCGGCGTACAGCATGAATAAGAAGCGTACATTTAAAAACAATAGTCATAAGTTTACATTAAAAATATAATTAAAAAGAAGACATTGTAAGCGCAACATTCAGGGGGAATCTGATTGTCCTATTCACCCCATCTGCCGGAAGAGCCATGTTTTTAAGGCTTTACGGAAGGCCAGCAGGGTGGGGATGGTCCGGATCTCTGGTGGTAGTTGGTTCCAGAGGGACGGGGCTCCCACAGAGAAGGCCCTCCCCCGCGGCCCCGCCAATCGACATTGTTTAGCCGACGGGACCCGGAGGAGGCCCACTCTGTGGGACCTAACCGGTCTTAGGGAGGTATGTGGTAGGATGCGGTCCCGCAGGTAACCTGGCCCTGAGCCATGTAGGGCTTTAAAGGTAACGACCAACACCTTGAATTGCGACCGGAGACTAATTGGTAGCCAATGCAGCTGGCGAAGGATAGGTGTTACGTGGGTGTATCTCGGCACACCCACTACCACTCGCGCAGCTGCATTCTGTACCAGTTGGAGTCTCCGGATGCTCTTCGAGGGTAGCCCCATGTAGAGCGCGTTACAGTAGTCTAGCCGTGAGGTGACAAGGGCATGAGTGACTGTGAGCAAGGCCTCCCTCTCCAAGTAAGGTCGCAATTGGTGCACAAGACGGATTTGTGCAAAGGTCCCCCTAGCCACAGCTGAAAGATGTTGCTCCAATTTTAGCTGTGGATCTAGGAGGACACCCAAATTGCGAACCTGTTCTGAGGGAGTCAATTTTTCTCCCCCGAGAACCAAGGAGGGACAGTCGACATAGTCCTTGGGAGGCAATATCCAGAGCCACTCAGTCTTGTCTGGGTTGAGCCTGAGTCTGTTCACTCCCATCCAGACCCTCACATCATCCAGGCAGCGGCACATTACATCAACTGCTTCACTGAACTGACACGGGGTGGAGATGTACAACTGGGTATCGTCAGCATACTGCTGATACCAAATTGTAAGTTATCAACAAATTACAGTACTAATGTGCTAGAATCACTGTTATTAGCATCTGTTCTTTTATTTCATGAGAAGCTTTGAGAAAATGTTGTGTTTGAACTGTTTCTGAAATGGAAGCCTGTAGTCAGTACTCATCTCTACATTTGAGCACTTTAGGCACAAAAGCACTGATTTTTTTTAACTTTTGAAGGAGTGTCTTTAAATGAAATTCATCAACAGATGCAGTTTGTTTATGATTATGATGTGAAAACTGTATCACTGGGCCAAAAAAACCAGTGCAATCAAGAACAAAGTGGGCAATCTGTGGCAGCAATCAATGAATTTCACATGAGAAAGGTTGATGCCTTGATTAATGACAATCATGGATCACTCAGAAGAAAGTTGCTTTCAAGCTAATCATTTCATAGGGAACTATGGCCATATTATTGATCTTCTTTAATATTGGAAGATTTTGCAAGATGGGTTTCTTAAATGCTAATGGCAGAAATGAAAGCTTCAAAACTTGAAATTGCCTGTAATTCTTGTCATAGTACAAGAATGAAGATTACGTATAGCTACCAAAATATGAGGTCATCATTAAACCTGTCACCATTATCAGCTCAAAGTGCTACATAGCAACATCAAAACTTTGAAACAATGATTAAGCAGAATTCACAAAAAGGACATTTTGCTGCAACATGAGAACACTAGTCTCACATCTCAGAAGCCAATCCAGAAGCAATTGTGAAGTTGGATGCAACTTCCATTTTTCATAAATCTCTTTTTTTCAACCCTTGTAAAATTAATGGTCACAAATTGCAGATTAAATGCCTTTGAAAAAATTCCATCTTTAACATTTTCCAGAAACATTGAAGAGACAAATCTGATTTCTGGGAGGAAGCTATAGGCCAGTGATGGCGAACCTATGGCACGTGTGCCACAGGTGGCCCCCGGAGCCATATCGGAGGGCACACGAGGCGTTGCCCTATGTCAGCTCCAGCGTGCATGCGCACGCTGGCCAGCTGATTTTCAGCCTCGGGAAGGCTGTTTCACCCTCCGGAGGCTTCAGGGGCCTCCGGAGTGCAAAAAATGGCACAACGGGCAAACCGGAAGTCCGTTTTTCTGAACTTCCGTTTTGTCCGTTGCGCCATTTTTCACTGTCCCAGGCTTCAGTGAGGCCTGTGAGCATGCACAGGGGCAGCGCTGGTGTGTGTGTGCACATGCGTGGGGGGAGGGAATGGGTGTGGGCACATGCGCATGTGCTAGCGTGCACACGCACACCCTTTTGGCACGCGAACCAAAAAAGGTCCACCATCACTGCTATAGGCCCAATGTTATAATAGAAAAGCAGTACTTCCTTCCCTCAGCTTTCTTTACATAATGGATGAGGAAAAATTAGTCTTTTCTGGAAATAGTAACAACTTATCCAGTTGGAAGATGTAGTATTCTAGGTGCCAAAGCATACCATATATGACGTTACATGTTAAAACCAGCACTTTGAATAACACCAAGGAACTTACAGGAAATATTATAGCAGCATTATATGTTCCTTTAGAGTAATGTCTGGCATTAACTATGCTGCTGTATTCTGAATTAATTGTCATTTCTGAGTAATTTTCCAAGGCAGTTCCATGCTGAATACATTGAGGAATCCAGATATGTAAAAATGAGGGTGTGAGTTAATATAATGAGAACATTGTGCCAAAGACAATGCTACAGCTGGTTTTTTTGTGAGAAATTTGTGAGCATTGGCAATCCTGTGAGATACTGCCTTTATGTATTCATTTATTTGTTAGTGTCATGCCACTAACATAACAAAATCACATAGAGCTAGATCCAGTGGTGGGATTCAGCTGGTTCGGGCCGGTTCGGGTGAACCGGTTGTTAAAATTCTGCACTGGCCCTGCCCACCCCGCCCAGTCACTCATCTTGCCTGCTCACCCGGCATAGCTGCTACTCTTCTCTGTCTGGCTCCCTCGCTTGCCTCACCCACACGGTCTCTGAGGGCCAGCCAACTTGCCTGCCTTCGGCTGCATCCGACGTGGTGCTCTCTGCGCGGCCCAGCTGAGCTGCCCTGAGCTGCGTGGGTGAGCGACTGCAAGCAGCAAGGCCCAAATCCCAGCCTAGCTTCCTCCCACATGGCCCAACCAGCTTGCCTGCCTTCCGCGCTCACACAGCGCTTTCTGCACGAACCAGCTGAGCGCCCAGATTAGCCTGGTGCCTTCCCCGTTGCCTTCCCTGCAGTCCCCGGGGCCCAACGTGCTTGCCTGCCACTGCCACCTCATTGGCTGCCCGCTGGCAAGCAATGGATGCTGCAGAGACAGATTTCCTATATACTATTCCGAGCTCATCCCCCTCTCCGCCCTTGGGCTGACAAAATAAAAGCCCATCTAAAGATCATAACTACCTGCCGAGCCTGCCTGCCGAATGCTGGAAAAAGGAGGCTAAAGGAAAAAAAGAGAAGGGCCAATGGAAATGCCCCATTTTCTGCCTCCATTGGGCTATGTGCACCATGCTGGATTGGGATGGGGAGGTGGGGGGAAAAAGCAAAAAGCCTACTTGGTCCATATGTACTCACCAGCACAACAGTGAATCCCTCTTCCAGTTCGCCGGTTCAGGCATTGGGAGCTTGAGGAGTAGATTGTTTGCCCTGAAGTCCGTCTGCTGCTCTTCAAAGCCTGGCTATGGCTGCAGCTGACCATAGGCCAATTTTCTTCCAGCGCTCGTGCAGAGAATCATGGGAACGACATGGGATCTGGAGCTTAGCAGGACTTTCTGTTTTAGAAAGTAGGTTGCGCCCCTTGCCCTGAATCAAACTTTTCTTTGAAGTCTGGATGGCCGAGCGCTGCACCATCTCTCAAGTTGGCCTTTGTATTCCCTGCCGCTGCTTTTTGCTGGTCCAAGCTAAGAAAGTTGAGTTTATTTTATGGACCTTGCTCTGCTGCCTTTCCATCCCACCCTCCCGCCCATTAAATTTCTCATCCTCCCTCAGGCTCTAGGCTCGATTTAGCAAGATGAAGCAGATGCGCTGGGTGGGCAGGGGAGAGCTAGGTTTTTTGGCTTGGGATAGGATCTTGGCCACCGCATTGGAGGTTTCATTAAAAGTCCTTTTTTAAAAGTGTGGCCATGGAGCTCTTCTTCACACGGGATCACCCAGCAGCGAGGAGGGAGAGGGAGAAGGGAATGGCTGCTAGCAGAGAGGAGAGTGCTTCTGGGACGAGGGGAGCTGGGAAGAGAAAAGGCAGCTTGCAAGAGTAGAGGCAGGGCAGCAAAGCAAGCGAGTAAGTGAACATTGCTGGGTGGCCTCTTTATTTCCCCTCGCTTCCAAGGCAGCTGGGTAGTTATCCATCTCCTCACGTGAGAAGCGACTAAAGGACCTTCTCGCTGGGAATGCTGCCCTCATTCAGATTCCCTGCCTCCCTCTGGCAGCCCTTGGCCGAGTGCGGCTGCCCCACCAACCAACACCTGCTTTGGCGACACCACCACCACTTGCGCCCAAAATCTTTCATCTTGAAATGTTTCTTGAAAGTCACCCCAAAGGGGTGAGCAAAGTAGGCTCCTTATCCTACATTCTCATTAGGGGTAGTCCTCAATTTATGGCCACAATTGAGCCAAAATTTCCATTACTAAGCAAGATTTAAGTGAGTTTTGCTCAGTTTTGTGATTTTCCTTGTCACTGTTAAATGCTGTTCAGTAGTAGTAAATAAATAGAGATTGTATCTTGTTGAGGCTGGGAGGCAGGGCCAGGTGTGGTGAGTGATGTTGAGTTGGCCATGCCCACCCAGTCACATGCCCACATAGCCATGCCCACATAGCAATGCCCACAGAACCTGTTGTTAAATTATTTGAATCCCACCACTGGCTAGATCCTGATTCATAACAGGAATTCAATATTTTCCCAATCATTTCCTACATCCAATCACTTAGGGTTGTGGAATTAGTTATTTTATTCCAGAGTCATTTTACTTTTGTTGGAAGGAAAATCTATCTGGTTCAGTTCCAAGGCAGGAGAAAGGCACTGGAAATAAAATGGGAGTCTGGAGGCTGATTGGAAAAAAAGGTTCCCTTTATTGATAAAGCAGAACCACCAACCACATGTGATTCTGGGCAACTGACAAAATGGAGTTTAGAGTGGGTGGATTTTTATACTTTCTGGATTCCTATGGGGGTCATGTAGGGGATATGTAGGGGTCATAGCTTGCATTATAGGTAAAAGAGGAAATGCAAATCCTAGGTGTTTATCTGAGCTAATTTTGTCAACCTTTTGTTTGTTGCTTATCTGAGTTTCTGTTTTGACCCAGTCTTTCTGAATGGCTTACGAAATCTGCATTTCTAAAAGCTGGCCTCCTCAGTTTCCGCTTGGGGCAGGAAACTGAGGCTGGTTTCTGCCTCCCTTAAGATTTTTTTTATTTCTCCTTTAGGGGAAATATTTTATTCTTCCTTTTTAATATTTCCCAAAATATTTCATTCTTCTAGGAGGGGGAGAGCTTCCTACACTTTGAATAGGTACTTCTAAAAAAAAGAATTATGGTGAAGATTGCTCATGACTGTAAATCTAGTTTTTCCCCATTAATATTTAGAAGCAAAGAGCATATTAATATTTGCATTACTAATATTCATATTGGTATTAATAACATATTATTATATTCATACGGAATATAAAGAGTTGCACAAACAAACATAAAGTGTTTGTTTCAATACCCCAACTAAAACTTATTGTATACACATTAGTGTTCCTGATATCAGTGAAACTTATTTCAGATAATTTTGTTGAGAACTGAAGAAATAAATTTACCAGAAGAAACAGCACAACTTAAGTAAAAATGCATAGTGAGAATGGCTGTAATCTGTGGTGTTTCAGTACTCACAATTCACCTTATCCTTAGCTCATTGAAAGTGTCACTTTTTAAAATTTCTGAAGGGATATTGAGAAACCTGTTCAGATTTCTTAATTCTTGTTCTGGAAAAAGAATTATGCTATTAGATTAGTAGGCAATACCAAATATACATACAGCATGCAGTGCCTTTTCCTCCCCTTTCCTCCACATTTCATTTTGGCTGAGAGAGAATGACAGGCCCAAAATCAGCCAATGAGTGTCTGTGACTTGAACCAGATTTCCATGATGCCTCTCAACATTTTAACTAATACACACATTCACTTGCCGAACTTCTATATTCTGTGTTGTAATTTGTTAAATATAAGTTATCATGAGGTCTTTTTTAAATTATAATTTAATAACTGAATCAATTGTACATTTTTAATTGTATTGATTCTGTAAAAGTTATCAGATTTATCTTGTGGAAATAGAAGGTCATTTTATTTATTACTAAAGATCATTTTATCACAATTTCTATATAATTTCCCGGTAGTATTATTGTTATTTATACAATCCTATTTTTTATTCTGAAATCTATATTTCATAATTTTTGTCTAATCTTAATTAATTTAATGTTAATTTGAAGTTAAATAAATCTATAGAAGCTGTGGAAACTGTATAGGACAAAGCTTGTAAAGAAATATCCTTAGTTCCTATTAGTGAGTGTTGTTTCTTTAATAGTGGACATTGTACAGCAGAACATAGCGAAGGGATCTAATTTGATGGTGAATGGGAAAAGATCGATTGATGTTCCTCCTCAGAAAACTCCCTTAAATTTTTCTTCCTGTTGTACCATGAACAAAACACTAATCTTTGAACCCTTTTCCATAAGATTTCCCACTGGTGAAAGAAAAAGCGGAGCTTATTGTCTGCCATTAAATTTTCTATTTCTGATTAAATGGGTATGTGCCTACTATTTTAGGAGAGAGCAAGCAATACTCTACTGGGTATACCATCGTCCCATGGATTCTAAGTTACGGTATTTAAAATACTTTGCTGTGTAAATTAGAACATACTGTACCATTATTTAAACATGCTTCCTTTGTAAGGTTACCCCAAAACTGTTAATAAGAGAAAGTAATTTCACCATCACCTGAGGCTAAATCCAGAATAGTGGTCATTCATATTAAATTTATGCTATCTTTATGAGATTTTTGTCATTGTGACATTTTTATGGAGCTGTTAAATTTTAGCTGCCTGGGGGATATAATGTACTTGATGTGACCCTAACAAACTAAGTCAAGACCAAATGAGTTATACTTACTTTATGACATTCAGAATAAATCAAAACCTCAAATTATTGGCTTTATTGAATTTGTATGGTAGAAACATATATGAATCCTTCATTTTTACAATGAAAGTATAACTTTTTAATTGGGTGACCTTTTGTACTTTTTATGTCTGAGATTCTATTCTATGGAAACAAAACAAAAATTACAAGCTTTCACCATGTATACAAAATATGTTGAATTATATATTACAGATCACAGTGGCATTTTCTGAATCTCATCAGTATGGCAATGTAGACAATTCATAACTGAAACATAGATTATGAGAGCCATATTATAAATCACCAGTCATTCATTCATTCATTCATTCATTTCTTTAGCACATCATATCGCTTTATTCAGAACTGAACAAAATGAAAGATCTTTCTTATATTATGATAGCTATTATTTTGGGTTATTTGAATTCTATGCATTCACTGATGAGACACATTATTAACTATAGTTTACATTTTGTGCAGTAAAATACAAAATGCTGTTATTAATTTTAAAAGTTGTGGGAAATCCTGTAATTTCTTGAAATGTAATAAACAGCTGAGATTATAAATCAGTCAATAAATACTAAAATGCAAAAATCTTTTCTGAAATAGAAAGAATGTGAAGTTTTAATACAAACAAAGGGCAACTGGTGGTTAACTAGGCAAAAAGTGAGTAAAGCAGTATAGACTATTTTCCTATCCCCACTGCCAAAAAAACCTAGGAGCTCATAAAAGATCAAATTAAAGTATGCATATAAGTGACATTGAAATATTTAATGGCTCTCTATATTGGTTGCTAGAGAACATTCAAAACTTAATTAGGTCCCTCTGCAAATTCAGTCTTTTGCATTAAAGCTCAAACATATATAGTAAGAACTTAATAAATATAATTAAACACAACTAAATGTGCAACCTTGGTATAATTGTTTGCAATAACATAATAGTGGTAATCGTGAGTTGGACAATTGTCTGACTATTGTTTTTATTCTTTGCATGGTGTGCTTGTTTAGAAATTTTAGAGGAGACATTTTAATTTTAGACCTTGTATAATTAAGAAACATTTTGCATAATTAGAGCATAAACCTTATATATGTTGGCATAAAAGTAAATGTTACATAGGGGGTTCCTCCAAGGTTATAATCATGTACTCTTTTGTGTGCTTTCCAGTCTCGGTTAATACATGGGCAAGTCTATGGAGGTTTTTGGCAACATTTTTGGAAATAATTTGACAATCTGTTCTACCAGGAAATGAGAGAGCATGCATACTATCTTAGATTCAGTCACATAATGTAAAAGATATTCAGTACAAGACAAGAACAGAGAAGTAGAAAAGAAAACGGGATCTTTTTCTTTATCATTAGAGTCGAGGAAGGGAATGAAGGTAAAACTGAAAGAGTTCAGGAACTGCAGACAATTCAACATGGAAATTCATAAGCACTGTATTTTTTTAAAATTTTTAATTTCATGGAATCCATGAACTCCTGGGCTGCATTCGAGGCTTTGCCCACCGAGGGCAGGTTAAAGTCCCCCAGCACCATAAGCCTGGGGAACTCCACCACCAGTCTCGCTACCAACTCAAGCAGCACAGGCAGGGCCTTAGTAACACAGCTGGGAGGCAGGTATGCTAACAAAAGGCCCACCTGAACCCCTAAGTCCAACTTCAGAAGGAGCGTCTCACACCCGACAATCTCCGGTGCAGGGCTCCTACGAGGATGCAGATTCCGGTGCGCATAAATAAGAACAAGGAGAGGACTAAAACTAAATTACAAGGAATAGGATGGAAGAGGAAATAAGGTTACTATCGTTAAATATTAACGGTACAAACTCCCCTAGTAAATGGGGGGGAAAACACTAATTAGGCTCCAAAGATTAAATATGGATATAGTTTGTATACAGGAGGTTCACATTAAAGAAAAACATAGTAAGATTTTAGACAGTCCCAAATTTATTTATTTATTTTATTTATTGTTTGTTCTTCTATGCCGCCCTACTCCCGAGGAACTCAGGGCGGCGTACAACAATTTTATAAGAACATCAATAAAACAATGATTTAAAAACAACAATTAAAAAATATACAAAAGTTAAAAAATATTCACAATCAGTCATACCAAGGCGGGGAATTCAGATGAATTTAGTCTTTCCCCCCTGCCTGCAGGAAGATCCATGTCTTGACGGCTTTCTGGAAGGCCAGCAAGGTGGGGATGGTTCGGGTCTCTGGGGGAAGTTGGTTCCAGAGTGCGGGCCCCCCCACAGAGAAGGCCCTCCCCCTAGGGCCCGCCAACCGGCATTGTTTGGCTGACGGGACCTGGAGGAGGCCCACTCTGTGGCCCTAACCGGTCGAAGGGAAGTGTGAGGCAGAATGCGGTCCTGAAGGTAACCTGGTCCTAGGCCATGTAGGGCTTTAAAGATGATGATCAACACCTTGAATTGTACCCGGGGACCGATGGGCAACCAATGCACCCACCACAGCACGCGCAGCCGCATTTTGCACCAACTGGAGTCTCCGAATACTCTTCAAGGGTAGCCCCATGTAGAGCGCATTGCAGTAGTCCAAACAAGAGGTGACAAGGGCGTGAGTGACCGTGAGTAGAGCCTCCTTCTCCAAGTATGGCCGCAATTGGTGCACCAGGCGAACCTGTGCATAGGCCCCCTAGCCACAGCTGTAAGGTGTTGCTCTAATTTTAGCTGTGGGTCTAGGAGGACCCCCAAATTGCGGACCTGTTCCGAGGGAGTTAATTTCACTCCCTCCAGAACCAAGGAGGGACCGTTGTCTTGGTCCTTAGGAGGCAGTATCCAAAGCCACTCAGTCTTGTCGGGGTTGAGTCTGAGTCTGTTTCTCCCCATCCAGGTCCTAACGTCGTCCAAGCATCGGCACATTACATCAGCTGCCTCCCTGAATTGAGACGGGGTGGTGATGTACAGCTGGGTGTCATCAGCGTACTGGTGAAAACTCACCCCATGTCTCCGGATGATCTCCCCCAGCGGTTTCATGTAGATGTTGAACAGGATGGGCAAGAGGACCGAACCCTGAGGCACCCCGCATAACAGGGGCCTGGGGGACGATCTCTGCCCTCCTGTTAACACCGACTGCGTCCTATCGGTGAGATAAGAGGAGAACCTCTGGGATACAACCAAGGCATATATGAGAGGGATAACAATAGCATATGTGGCAAGAAGAAATAAGGAGAAATGGAAAAAACAAAATCAATTACAAGATAAGCTTAAAGAAATAGAGAAGGCATTGCAAAAAGAACCGCAGAACAATAAAATTATAGAAGAACGAGATTTGACAAAACATAAAATCAATTTAATTCAACAAGAAGAAATGATAAGGAATATAACAATGGCAAAACAAAATTATTTTGAAGTCGCAAATAAACTGGGGAGATGGTTGGCCCATAAACTAAGGAAAGAAAAAACAAAAAGACTGATACAACAATTACAAGATGAACAGGGGAATATATGCCACAAGAGAGAGGAAAAGAAAAAGATTGCTCATAATTTCTTCCAAACACTGTACAATCAAGAAAATATTAGAGAAGAGGATGTCAAAAATTACTTACAGGATAGAAATTTATCCAATATAACAGATGAAGACAGAGAAATGCTAAATGGGAAGATAACATTATTAGAAATGAAAGGGGCAATTAAAAAACAAAAAAATAATAAAACCCCAGGACCGGTGGAATTCCCGCTGAAATATACAAAACTTTACAAGAACCATTAGAAGAAATCATGTTAGAAATATATAATGAAACACTAGAAGGAGCGAAAATGCCAAACTCCTGGACAAAGGCGCTCATAACATTAATTCCAAAAGAAGACACAGACAATCAAAAAATTCAAAATTACAGGCCAATCTCGCTGCTGAACGTAGACTATAAAATATTCGTGACAATTATAGCGGAACGACTCAAAAAATATTAAATAAAATTATTGATATAGATCAAAACGGATTCCTACCTAAACGGCAGATAAGGGATAATACAAGAATTATATTAAATGTATTAGAATACTACAAAGCCCACCCAGACAAACAATTTGCTGTGATATTGGTTGACGCAGAAAAAGTAATAATTTTACTTTTATTACTTGATAATTTGAATTGGCAATTTCTTAATACACAATTGGACATGATGAAATTTGGAGGAAAATTTACTAAAATGATTAAGGCAATATATTCAAATCAAACAGCGAATATACTACTAAATGGAGAAGCAACAGTAAAGGTTAATATAAACAAAGGGGTCAGGCAAGGATGTCCGCTATCACCGTTGGTATTCATACTCTCGCTAGAAGTTCTATTAAAACAGGTTAGAGAAAATCGAGATATAAAAGTCCTGAGAACTAGAAAAGAAGAATATAAACTGCAGGCATTCGCCGATGATATAGCGTTCATAATTGAAGATCCCCTGGAAACAAGGATAACATTGATTCGAGAATTACAGGAATTCAGAAAGGTGGCAGGGCTAAAAATAAATAAAAATAAAACAAAAATAATAACCAAAAATCTTACACAAGACCAAAACAAAGAATTAGAGAGGCTATTAGAATTCCAAATAGTTAAAAAAGCAAAATACTTAGGGATTTGGCTGACCGCAAAATGCTCCTCCATAAAAGAAGACAATTATATAAAATTATTATCACAGATTCGGAAAGATTTAGAAAATTGGGCAAAATTACAGTTATCTTTAATAGGAAGAATCGCCACAATTAAAATGAATATCTTATACCAAATTTTATATCTATTCCAAACAATCCCAATAAAATTAAACAAAAAATTCTTTGAAGAATTAAATAAAATAACTCTAAAATTCATTTGGCAAGGGAAAAAGGCCAGAATAAAATGTAAACTTTTACAGGATTCCAGACTGAGAGGGGGCTTGGCCTACCAGACTGGCAACATGGATTAGAGAATGGGTAATTTTAAAAAACAAGAGAATATTAGCGATAGAAGGACATGATCTAAAACAGGGTTGGCATGCATTCTTGTGGGAGGGAAAGAATAAAACACACAAATATTTCCAAAGACATCAAGTGAGAGATGCATTAATGGAGGTCTGGAGGAAAATTAAACAAAAATTTTATATAAAAATTCTGAGATGGATTTCAACAATGGAAGCATTGGTTTATCCAAATGTTATAGATTTAAATAAAATAGTTACATACAAAGAATTATTAGACGAACAAGGGAAATTGAAATCGAATCAGGAATTACAAATACAGGGAATTAAAATAGACTGGTAGCTCTATATACACATTCAAACAAAATATAAAAAGGATTTGGAACAATAAGGTTATTGTGACCCGCCAGCAGCCCGTGCAGCTGGTAGCAGATCCCATCCAAGACGAGGCTGATGAGGTGATGCACAAACGGCCTGTGCAGCTGGCACCCGAGTCGGACAGTGAGGAGGCTGGCGAGGACTTGGTGCCAGAGGCAGAGGTTCACCAGGGCCTTCAGAACCTCCAGCACCTCACATCAGTGATGAGGAAGAAGAGGAGGAGCCTCTTCTTAATGCATGGGCACGCAGAGCTGCCAAAAGGCAGGAATGGCTACTCAAGAGGAGGTCTCCTCGGGAGTAGGCTTAGGGATAATTGGCCACTCCCCAAGCCTACTTAAGGAATGATGAATACAGAAAAAACTCTGCAGGAAACAACTTGTTTGATAGTTTGTTCCGTCGTGTGCCTCTTGTTTGGAAAACCTCTGCTCGGCTTATCTGTTTTGGCTTACTTCTGGTGGACTGATTCCAGGCATCTTGCCAAGCTTTGTAAGCTTCCTGAGATATCCAGAACTAATTACTTATCATTGCTTTATGACTTTATGGACTTATGCCAGCTGTTAATGCCGTATAATTAACAGCTGGTTTTTTCAAGAAAAGACTGCTTTAAGATTTGTTTGTGTGTGTGAACACTACTAAGCCAGTTTATTAGTAGTGGTTAATCAATTAAATATAGGTTTGAACGAACTGCGTGTGTGCTACGTTTTCTCTGGTCTGTAGCTGGGGCAGAACAAAGGTTTTCAAAATGAGCAACAAGAAATTGATAAAATATTAACAGGTACGGATGAAAAAATGATTACTAAGATATATAGCTGTTTACTAAAATGCAAAATGGAGGAGGGAGCGGTAAAGAAACAATTATTGTGTGGGCCAAAAATTTTGGGTATAATATTGAATTAGAGTACTGGGAACAAATTTGAGGAAAAAATTACAAATTGACAATATTGGCCACATATAAGGAGAACATTTGCAAAATGTTTTACAGATGGCATCTACCACCAGCGAGATTGGCCAAAATGTATTCAACTATACCACCCAACTGTTGGAAATGCAATCACGTACAAGGGACATTCTACCACATGTGGTGGACATGCCCCAGTGCAAAGAAATATTGGGAAAAAAATAAAAAAAATGGATTGAGGAAATAGCAGAGTAGAAAATTGAGATGAGGCCAGAACTGTTTTTATTGGGAATAATAATAGAAAATGTTAGGAAAGAAATTTACTATATTATACAACACATAATAACAGCGGCGAGAATTATATTCGCCCAAAATTGGAAGAAAGAGAAGAGCCCCTGAAACACAATGATCATAAAAAAGGTGCTAGAATGTGCAGAGATGAATAAACTAATGATGGAATTGAGAGAGAGAGAGGAAATGATATATTATAAAATATGGAATAGATGGTTTGATTGGCTCGAAAAGAAAAGTAAAATTAATGTGTGAAGTAATACAGATTGATGTAATGAAATGTAACAAATACAATTGTAGAAACTAAATGGTTGTAAAACAAATTACAAAATGTATAAAAGAATAGATGGACATAAAAATGTTTAAGTTTATTTATTTATTTATTTATTTTGTTATTCTTATATGCCGCCCAACTCCCAAGGGACTCAGGGCGGCGTACAACAGGGAAAAATACAAGAATAATCAAAATACATGTAATTAAAAAGAAACAAATACAAATTTTTAAAAAAGCAATATTAAAAACAACAACATCCATTCAACATCATACATACTTGGGGGGTAATCTCAGGTGGATTAAGCTGTCCCCCCCACCTGCAGGAAAAGCCATGTTTTGACGGCTTTTCGGAAGGCCAGCAGAGTGGGGATGGTCCGGGTCTCTGGGGGTAGTTGGTTCCAGAGCACGGGGCCGGCCACAGAGAAGGCTCTCCCCCTAGGGCCCGCCAGCCGGCATTGCTTGGCCGACGGGACCTGGAGGAGGCCAACTCTGTGGGCCCTAACCGGTCGGAGGGAAGTATGAGGCAGAATGCGGTCCCGAAGATATCCTGGTCCTAAGCCATGAAGGGCTTTAAAGATGGTGATCAACACCTTGAATTGGACCCGGAGACCGATGGGCAACCAATGCAGCTGGCGGAGTATTGGTGTCACGTGGGTGTACCTTGGCACACCCACCACAGCATGCGCAGCCGCATTTTGCACCAGCTGAAGTCTCCGGATACTCTTCAAGGGTAGCCCCATGTAGAGCGCATTGCAGTAGTCCAAGCGCGAGGTGACAAGGGCATGAGTGACCGTGAGTAGAGCCTCCTTCTCCAAATATGGCCGCAACTGGTGCACCAGGCGGACCTGTGCAAAGGCCCCCCTAGCCACAGCAGAAAGATGGTGGTCCAATTTTAGCTGTGGATCTAGGAGGACCCCCAAGTTGCGGACCAGGTCTGAGGGAGTCAGTTTCGCACCCTCAAAGACCAAGGAGGGGTAGTTGTCATGATCCTTAGGAGGCAATATCCACAGCCACTCAGTCTTGTCGGGATTGAGTCTGAGTCTGTTCCTCCCCATCCAGATCTTCTTGGAGATATGGGGATATTCTTCCTCAATCCCAATCCAGAACACATCCAATGGAACTTGAGCGAATTTTATTTTTAATGACCTGTCATTCCTCAATTCAAGAAATTCCTCTCGAATCTGAAGGGAAAGTACTTCGGTAGAATTTTTGGCAATCGTTGCAAAAGGATTTCGAACCCAATCATATTGCTCCGTATTGATTGTATGAAAGTAATGATCAAACTTCTCTAAGAGCAATGTTAAATGTCGTTGAGCTAAATTTATTATGAACTGCTTATTATTTTCAATTTTAATCTGGTTTGTTCTTTTGTACATTTCTAGTGATCCACGTCCTAACTCTGTTTGCCAAAGTTCCAGTTTCTCTTTGAATCCATTTAATTTGTCAGAGCACGTTAATACATTTTCATTCTGATCCTGCATCCTTTTATTGAGTTCATTCAGGTGCTCGAATATGTCAGCCATGTATGCTAGTTTTGTAATCCAGTGATTATCCTCAAGGAGCTGGTGTAGTTCGAACATGTTTTGCTTCAATAAAAAATGGCTCACCTCGTTGCGAAGCTCAAATAATCTTGCCAGAACTTTTCCTCGGGATAGCCAACGTATTTCAGTGTAAAACAATAATGACTGATATTCTGATCCCATTTCTTCGCAGAGTATTTCAAAAATTCGTGTATTCAGGGCCCTTGTTTTAATGATGTTTATGATTTTCACGCATTCGTTCATCATTTACAATAGTTCTTCTGGCAAGTTTTTCGCCATCAACGCTTCTTGATGTATGCAGCAATGGGTAATTTGTATTTCCGCATTTTGTTGTTTTACACATGAAACAAAACCTTTTTTATTGCCCATCATTGCGGCGGCGCCATCCGTACAAACACTTATGCAATTACTCCATTTAATCTCATAAGTATCGAAGAAATCATTTGTAGCACGAAAAATTGCCTCACCGGTAGTCCACTCTGGAAGCACTTTGCAAAATAAATAATGCTCTTTTATAGCGCCCTCATCAATGAAACGGACAATACAAATTAGTTGTGCTTGGTTCTTAATATCAGTTGTTTCATCAATTTGGAGTGAAAAATTTCCAGCTGCTTTTAATTTGGTAATTACTGTTTTCAGAATATCGCTAGACATATCATCAATACGTCTTTTTACAGTATTACCTGACAACGGAACATTTCCTACTTCCTTAACTGCACCAGGTCCAAACATTATTCAAATGATTTCCATGCATGCTGGTTTAATGAGGGTTTCGCCAATTGTAGGTGCTTTTTTCTGACGTGCAATTAAATTTGCAATAGAAAAACTAGCTTCTAATGCTTTGTCAGAAACTGTGACTGATGACTTCATAAATTGTATCTGTTTAGCATTTTGACTCAAAAGCCGTTGAAAATATTGTATGTTCTTGTTGGTGCAACTAGGATGTTTCGATTTTAGATGGCGAATCAGTTTATTTGGAACCATTGCCTCATTAGACAGCTTTTCCCTGCAAATTACGCATTCTGGTTTTGGAGCCGTTTCTTCACCACACCACGAAAATCCATATCGAATATATTCTTCGTTGTACTGCCTTTTCGTAATCTTCTGTTTTTTTGCAATATCGCTCGTGCTGGTTTCATCATCAATTGTCGGTGAAGTTGGGCGTTCTTTTCGCAAAAACTTGTCCATATTTGAAGCCATACAAAATAAATATAATTCATATACCAATTTTCTAAGTTTAACTACGTGAACTTAAAAATTAGAACACAGTGCAGAAAACGACAGATAGGTAATACCTAATAATGAACACTGCTCTGTCCAGGCCCTGTAGACTTGTGATCAGGACAATCGTGAGCGGGGGAAGGGGGGGATAGAACTTCTCGGACTCAGAGCTGTAGGGCCGCGGCCGCACATCGAATGCAACAAAACATTGCTGGGCAAAATCTAGCATTCGGTGGGTGGCAGGCCGTTCAGGATATGACGCAAGCTTTTGCCGCAGCACACTTGGCATGGCCTCATGGCACACCAGTGTGCCGCGGCACACCGGTTGGGGAGCACTGACATATATAATCCCTTTCTTTTCTTGAAGGTGAGGAAGATAGTAAAGAGCTGGGAAAGTGCCAGGTGTTCAGAGAGAAACCTATCCAGAGTCATGAAAAAATAGATAATATTTAGCCAACCATCTATAACAGCTTTGTCCATTACAAATGATGTGACACACTACTGAGGATGCAATCCTCCCAAAAGGCATGGCTTCTATAACCAAAACTGTATTGTTCTGGAAGAAAATGTTGGGTGTAACTCCTAGAAGCTCCTGTATAATTTGGGTTAATTTGGGACTGAATGGTTTTTAATATAACAAAATAGGCTGTGCATCATCTGTGTTTCTTAACTTAATGTCAGCAATGAGTAATATGGTATATTATCTAATGTAGTAGAATTTGCAGTTAAGCAAAAATATCTTAATCAATTTTATATGGGGTAATATACATTAAAATAGAAACTGTGTAAAATCCTTCATCACTTGAACACTGCAGGTTCCATAAAACAGCCAATAAAGATTAATGGAAAAGAAAGAGCCCATGTTCTGGTTTACTGTATAAGTATCTCTTGGAACATATTGAACAAGCACATAACTTGATTCTCTGACTTAGTTTCAAGAATGTTAAACAAACAAACAACCAGTAGTTTCTACAATTTGATGCTCAAAGCAACCTCTCCAACAACACTGTACTTGTAAGATTTGTAGTTTTCCAGGACAATATATCAAGAGTGCTAAGTTTAAAATTTATTGTATTCTGTACTTTGAAGTAGCACATGCATAGAAACAGCATTGAACTAGCCAGAACTACTAACAGTATGCATGTAGAAGATTCATATGTTCTTATGGAAAGAGTATTTGATTAGTAGATGTATGAATTGCATTGTCAACTGAATAAACTATGTGGACATACTGTGGTAACATATCTTTAGACTGTCTTCATACCCATCGAATATTGTTGTGAATCAATTCTTATTTTTATCTACTGCACAATGACAGTTATGATCAGGCCCATCCATATAATTTATATCCATGTACAACCACTGAGTATTGCAAAATCTATTATATGAGCGGCATAACAGCTCGAGTAAAGACTCTCAATCTATAAAGCTGATTAATTAAATAACCATACAATTGATCATGACACTTCTAACATAATGGTTTTGAAATCTATATTAACCTTAACTTAAAATCATTTTACGCAAGACATTCATTTTTATCACATATTAATTGCCCAATAAATAGAATAGAATAGAATAGAATAGAATAGAATAGAATAGAATAGAATAGAATAGAATAGAATAGAATAGAATAGAATAGAATAGAATAGAATAGAATTCTTTATTGGCCAAGTGTGATTGGACACACAAGGAATTTGTCTTTAGTGCATATGCTCTCAGTGTACATAAAAGAAAAGATACATTTGTCAAGAATCATGAGGTACAACATTTAATGATTGTCATAGGGTTCATAGGGTTCAAATAAGCAATCAGGAAACAATCAATATTGTTGGCTGTGGATACTGTCTCCCAAGGATTTGGTCAATTGTCCCTCCTTGGTTGTTGGGGGCGAGAAATTAGCTCCCTCAGAACGGGTCTGCAATTTGTGTGTCCTCCTAGATCCACAGCTAAAATTGGAGCAACATCTTTCAGCTGTGGCTAGGGGGACCTTTGCACAGGTTCGCCTGGTGCACCAATTGCGACCCTACTTGGAGAAGGAGGCACTACTCACAGTCACTCACACCCTTATCACCTCCCGGCTGGATTACTGCAATGCGCTCTACATGGGGCTACCCTTAAAGAGTGTCCGGAGACTGCAACTTGTGCAAAATGCAGCTGCGCGAGCTGTGGTGGGTGTGCCTAGAACACCTATCCTCCGCCAGCTGCATTGGCTGCCCATTAGTCTCCGGATCCAATTTAAGGTGTTGGTTTTGACCTTTAAAGCCCCACATGGCTCAGGGCCAGGTTACCTTCGGGACCGCATCCTGCCGCATACCTCCCTACGACCAGTTAGGGCCCACAGAGTTGGTCTCCTCCAGGTCCCATCGACCAAGCAATGCCGGTTGGCGGGGCCGAGGGGGAGAGCCTTCTCTGTGGGAGCTCCTTCCCTTTGGAACCAACTCCCTCCAGAGATCAGGACTATCCCCACCCTGCTGGCCTTCCGTAAAGCAATAAAAACTTGGCTCTTCCGGCAGGCGGGGTGAAAGTGAGACCAATCAGACTATATATGGGTCTCCCCCCTGGTTATGAATGCTAGATGTTTTTTTTAACTTTTGTAGTTTTTAATTGTCATGATTTTTATATTGATAAATGGATTTGACATGTTGTGAGCCGCCCAGAGTCCCCTGGGAGTTGGGCGGGGTACAAATCTATTTAAATAAATAAATAAATAAATAAATAAATAAATAAATATAAATCGTAAGGATACAAGCTACAAGTTTCAGTCATACAGTCATAAGTGGGAGGAGATGGGTGATGGGAACGATGAGAAAAACTAATAGTAATAGTTAGTGAATAGTTTGACAGTGGTGAGGGAATTATTTTTTTAGCAGAGTGATGGCGTTCGGGAAAAAACTGTTCTTGTGTCTAGTTGTCTTGGTGTGCAGAGTTCTATAGCGACGTTTTGAGGGTAGGAGTTGAAACAATTTATGTCCAGGATGCGAGGGGTCCATAAATATTTTCACGGCCCTCTTTTTGACTCATGCCGTATACAGGTCCTCAATGGAAGGCAGGTTGGCAGTAATTGTTTTTTCTGCAGTTCTGCAGTCTGTGTCTGTCTTGTTGGGTTGCAGAACCAAACCAGACAGTTATAGAGGTGCAGATGACAGACTCAATAATTCCTCTGTAGAACTGTATCAGTAGCTCCTTGGGCAGTTTGAGCTTCTTGAGTTGGCGCATTGTACAATTTCTGACAATCGTTATTTCTCCCATCTTAACCTATATACTTTATTTCATTTCATGTCTTAACATAATTAATCTGAAGTAATATACAATTCATATTAGTCATAGTCAGTCTTAAAATCTTTTCAATTCAATTTCATGTTCAAATATTTTGTTAGTATCTTTGTCTTTTGTTTATTAATTTTAAAACGAGCTAACACTCTAAAATCCTGTAGGTTTTTTTCATTAATGTTTATATTCCTTCAAAAAGATCTTCTAAAATTATAACAAAATCATCCAAAAAAGCCTGTAAATCTATGTTTCTTTTTTAATGCTCACTCCAGAAATTCTATCATTTTGTCTTATGTCTCTGTTAAATATTTTCAAAACTAATATTAATAATACCATAGTGGTGACATTCTTGTCTTGGTTACATCCTTGTCTTGTAATAAGAGGCTGGTAAATCATTTGAACGAGGCACTTTCTCTATTTTTATCTTTTTATGGCTTCACAAATTTCCCTTATTGTTATAGATCCATTTATTAATTATTTCTGTTTTTCTGTGATCCTTGGTAAATTTTGTTTTGTCATCAACCTTTGCCAGAGAAATTTCTTCTTCTATATTTAAAAATATTGATAAAATATTTTTTGCATCTTTAAGCTATATGTTGTTATGGTATTTCCATCTCATAATCGTAATATTTTTTTCTTTTCTTTTCTCAATTTATATGCCAATCGCTTCCCTGGCTTATTTACATATTCCAATGAGTTTAAATATTAAATATTAATATTTAAATATTCCAAATTTTAAGTGTGGAGTATCACTAGAACAAATGCTTCTAAAAAAAAGAAAGAAAATTTAAACAACTGAAAAAAATGCAGTTTGTTTACAAGAAATGCATTTTGTGGAAACAAAATATTTGATCTGCAAAAATTTGGGCAAAGAATTTATTTCAGCAGGAGTCAAAAAGAGAAATTGAGTTGTGTTTATATAAACCCCGAGTTTCATCCAGAACTGATATTGACTGATGATTGTAGCAGATACATGGGGTTGAAGCTACTCTACACGATAATTGGAAATTATGCTACAAATAAGGATATACTGTAGTAACATTTTGTGAAGGGATTGTGGGTAAATTAATGAACTTACTATATGAAAATTTGGAAAATATTATATTTCTATTTCATGTCCCACTTTTTGAAATAATAGCTAACATTTGTTTTCATCTTCAGTAAGTGAAGTTACTTTAAGGGTAACATATGCAATTCCTTCAGAAGACTTTCCAGGCTCTGATAATTGTCATCTATCTTTTCTGCACATGTTTCAGTTTCTCTGAATCCTTTTTAAAATGTGATGTCCAGAAAAGGACACAGGTGGGATATAAACAACATGTTCTATGGTTGAGCCATTATTTTCTGTGATCAGGAAATAATGACCTGTGAAGCCTAGAATTGCATTTGTGTTTTAGCAGCTCAGCTTCTAACTACTATTTCAAGATTCTTTTAAAATGTAATATTATTAATAAGGTGCCATCATCCTATAATTACATATTTAAATAATTTTTTGTTAGATAGTGGATTCAGCACAGGAGACCGACTTTGACAAACAGCTCTTTATTGCAATAGATGTACAACCAGCAAAGCACGTTCAGAGAGGGCTCCTATTTATAGGAGCTGACAGTAACAATTGTAACTAAACCATTTTGAAATAACCAATGAGGGTCCAGCATGTTCCCTTCAGTATTGCTGGACCTGAGTGAAAACCTCCAGCTCTAATCAGAACATAACATCCCTCCCCCTCTAGATGAAATCGTCCGACATACGAAATCGCGAAGGTAGGCGGGGCGTCTATGCTCCCATTCAGACCTGCGTACTTCAGTCGGGGGAACTACAGCAGCCTGGTCTGACTTAGCCGCTTCGTTCCTGGGGGCTGTGTCATGCATCTCTTGAGCTGGAGTGAACTTGGGTTCTTCCGCCTCAGGGCCTAACTCGACAGGGGGACTCTGTTGGCCTGCCGTCTCGCACTCCAAAGCCTCCGAGACATCTGGACGTGGTTTAGCTAGGAAAGGAGTGCAAGGCGTTACATTTCCAGAACCCAAGGGGTCTTCCTGTACCCTATGTCTTAATTGGTCTATGTGTCTCTACCATAAGCAGCCATCTTGTAACCGGACCGCATAAGACACAGGTCCCAAAATTGTCTCGACCACCCCTGGCAGCCATAAAGGCCCCTCAGCGTAGTTGCGAGCAAACACCCTGTCCTCTGTGGAAAAGACCCTGGTTTTCTTTGTCCCTTCTGTCTTGGTTTTTACTACATAGTCAGGGTGTAACCGGTCCAGGAGTGACCGGAGTCTGCGGCCCATTAAAAGCTCTGCTGGGCTGCGTCCCGTAGTGGCACTTGGGGTTATGTGTTGAGTTATGAGGAATTTGTCTATTCTTTCCTGCCAATCTCCAGGTCCCAATCTAGCTAACCCCTCTTTGGCCGATCGCACGAAGCGTTCTGCCAGGCCGTTCGTCGCAGGATGGAATGGGGCGGACAACGCATGGCGGATTCCCTGACTAGCCAGATAGCCCTCGAAAGTTGTGGCCGTGAATTACGGGCCGTTGTCCGTTACCAATGTGTCCGGAATGCCATGGGTAGCAAATAGATGCCTGAAGATCTTAATAACAGACTCCGCAGTGGTCGACCGCATAGGGAAGATTTCGAGCCACTTGGAATAAGCGTCTACAATTATCAAGAACATTTGCCCATGGAATGGACCCGCGAAATTGGCATGAAGCCATGACCATGGGTTTTTTGGAAGGTCCCAGTCATGCACCGGTGCTTTGGGAGGTGCCGGTCTGGATTCCTGACATGGCAGGCATTTGTTTACCCATTCTTGAACCTCCTCATCCATCTTTGGCCACCAAATGTAACCCCTAGCTAAAGCCTTCATTCGCACAATTCCCGGATGGCCCTCGTGCAAGGTTCGTAGTACGTCAGTGCGCAATTTGGCGGGAATGACCACCCGGTCCCCCCACAAGAGGCATCCCCCTTGCTCCGACAGTTCGTGCTGTCTAAGCTCGTATGGTTTGAACTCGGGCCTGACTGGGCCTCTCGGCCACCCCCTCCACACCCAGTTAAGGACAGTCCGGAGGGTGGAGTCTCTGGCCGAGTGCCTGGCCACCTCAGCCGAGGTGACTAACCCTGAGTCTGCTAGGTCAATCAACAGTACCAGGGCCTCTGGAGCTATGTCTGACAGTATCTCGGGCAATGGGCACCTGCTTAATGCGTCCGCATTCCCCATGTTTTTTCTGGGCCTGTGAACCAACTGATACGAGTATGCCGACAAGAAGATGGCCCAATGAGCAAAACGGGGGGACAAAGCAGCTGGAGTGGGGCGATTCCCCGCTATCAACCCCAACAGAGGCTTGTGGTCTGTGACCAGGGTGAAGTCTCTACCAAACAAATACTCGTGGAACTTCTTAACCCCTGCTACTAAGGCCAAAGCTTCCCTATTTAGCTGATCATAATTTCTTTCGGCGCTAGACAAGGTGCGTGAGTAATACGCTATCGGCGCCTCGAGGCCATTCGGAAGTTGATGGCTCAGGACAGCCCCAACCCCTACTGAGGAAGCATCGCAAGCAAGGACCACTGGCAAAGTGGAATTGTATTGGATCAGGAAACTGTTGTTGGTTAACAACCCCTTAACTGCGCTAAACGCGGCAGCCTCCCTATGGCCCCACACCCAGGGAGTGTTTTTATCTAGCAGCCTGTGCAGGGGCTCTGCGACCATTGCCTTATCACGTAGGAATAGGCTGTAAAAGTTAAGAAGACCCAAGAAAGCCTGTAACTCTGCCTGATTTCTGGGTGCCGGGGCCTCCTGGATGGCCTTCAGTTTACTTTCCGTGGGATGGATACCACTCCCGTCTATTCTATACCCCAGGAATTCCACTTCAGGGACTCCCAAGACACACTTGCTGCATTTCGCTTTCAGACCGGCAGCTCGTAATTTCTCAAGGACCATTGTAACCCGACAGCGTAGCTGGCCTATGTCTTTAGCCGAAATGAGAACATCGTCGAAGTAGGGCACGACCCCGGGGATATTCTGCAACAGACGTTCCATTACACTCTGGAACAACCCCGGGGCCACGCTAACCCCAAATTGCAATCTGTGGCATTTAAATGCCCCCCTGTGGGTCACAATGGTCTGAGCTTCTGCCGTGGGGCCATCTACAGGTAACTGCAGGTACGCTTGTGCCAGGTCTAATTTAGCAAACAGGCATCCGGACCCCAACGAGTGCAGCAATTGGTGCACGATTGGCACAGGGTAGGCACTCTGCTGCAACACCTTGTTCACCGTGCACTTGTAGTCAGCGCATATCCTGATGCTACTGTCTCCTTTAATTGGCGTGACAATCGGGGTTTCCCACCGGGCATGATCCACAGGTTCGAGTATCCCCTTGCTTGATCAATTTATCAAGTTCAATGTCAATCTTTTCCCTCAAGGGCAGGGGAACCCGGCGAGGCTTCAAGCGGATTGGGGCAACATTAGGGTCCAGGCTAAAAGAGATTGGGGTCCCCACATACTTGCCCAACCCTTCGCTGAATACGTCACGGAATTCGTCAAACAGGTCATCTAATTTCTCCGTCCCGACAGCGTTAACTCCGGAGACCTCCAGCCCAAGGGCTTCGAACCAGCTCAGTCCAAGAAGGCTCGGAAGGTCACCGTCCACAATGATGAGCTGTAAAGGTCCGGAAAAGTGTTTAAATTGGACCTTGACACTGGCTTGGCCGCGAACCGGAATCCTGTTCCCTTGGTAGTCCGACAGGCGGAACCCGGTGTTTCGGATGTGGTCAGTGGAGAACCCAGGCACAGCTTTCTTGAGAGTTTTCCAGGCGATGATAGACACAGCCGAGCCCGTATCTAATTCCATTTGAAACGGCACACCCTCGACGACGACGGACATCATGATCTTCTTCCCTCCCAGGGAACTGGCACTGTCGACATGCGAATCATAGGCAGCCGGCAACGGCCTGGAATATCTTTGGCATTGTTTTGAATCTTCGCGCCAAACCCTCGGCGACGGTTCAGCCCGCGAAGGCTCAGGCGCACGCGCAGTCAAATTTGGCAGTGTGGTGCGGCAAACTTTAGCCAAATGTCCACGCCGTTCACACTGTTGGCATGTCACGCCACGATACTTGCAGGAAAATCTCAGGTGCCGTCCCCCGCAGCTAGCACACCCCCGGAAAGGCTCGCTGGGCGGTTGCGGGTGGGGCGGGCGACGCAGTTCAGTCCTGTAAATCTCATAATCACTGCTACCATCGTCGTCCAGCGTCCCCATGTGGATGGCTGGCTGAGTTAGTGGTGCCGTTTTCGCCTCTTTTCTGGACGGGGCAGCACGGTGGAGTGATTCAGCCGCGTTGGTGGACAATTCAGCAGCCCTGGCCTCGTCCAGTGCAGCCGCCAAAGTAAGTTTAGGCCGAGCTAGCAAACGGCGCTGCAGGCAGAGGTCCAAAACCCCACAGATCAACTGGTCCAGCATGATATCGTCTAGGTCACTAAATTCGCAATGACCAGGCGCCTTATGGAGAGCAGCAACGTACTGGTTGATAGTCTCTCCTTCCCGCTGCATGCGCTGACAGAATTCATATCGACGTACGACTTTAGAAGGAGTCGGTGCATAGTGGGTCTTAAGCGTCTCCTTAAGCGTGTCCCACTGCACTGTGTTAATCGGCGCTGGGGCAGACAGGGCTTCTGCAGTATCAAAAACTTCTGGCCCACAGTGACTTAAAAATAAAGCTCTTTTCCTATTGTCTGCCAGGCTTAGTAAGTCATTTGCTTCCAGGAAGCACTCAAAACGCCTCATATATGACTCCCACTTCTCTTGGGCCGGGTCGAATGGCGGCGGTGGGTGAAACGCTGACATGATATCAGAAAAGTAGTAGGCGAAGAATGAGTCGCCTGACTGGTTGTAAAGCCCGTGGGACTTGTCGTTGTTCTCCTGCTCCTGATTTCCTCGTCGCCACTGTTAGATAGTGGATTCAGCACAGGAGACCGACTTTGACAAACAGCTCTTTATTGCAATAGATGTACAACCAGCAAAGCACGTTCAGAAAGGGCTCCTATTTATAGGAGCTGACAGTAACAATTGTAACTAAACCATTTTGAAATAACCAATGAGGGTCCAGCATGTTCCCTTCAGTATTGCTGGACCTGAGTGAAAACCTCCAGCTCTAATCAGAACATAACATTTTTCATTTATCCTTATTAATGCTGATATCTTCAGCTCACTTCTATGACCTATTAAGAACCTTTAGAATTATATTTCTCTCTTCTAGGCTGCATTCATTGTTTCATTCTATTTTATGTCATCTGCAAATTCGATAAGCCATCCATTTTTCACATCCTGTTACTTGATATCTTGGTTTATGTTGGTGAAGAAATGTTGATGAATATTCTTTGAGGCTTATTTATTTACAGTAGCTATCAAATTGTTTTGCTGCCCATCTTCCCTACAAGGTGGGGAGGCATAAAGAGTTAAAGTTAGCTTTCAACCACCTCTAGTTCCACCTAACAGGCTTGCCACCTATCCATGCCAAACTGGCTTGCTCATCAGAATATTGTGAGCATTTTGTCAATCCTTTGCTGAATTCAAGATAAATCCACAACATTTCCACAGTCAACAGTTACCTTATCAGAAAAAAATGAAACAATTTGTAAGAATCAGGAAATCAGAATCAAGTGTATTGACACCTTTGAATTTTGCTTCTGAAAAGAAAACTCTTGAGAATAATGTGGGCAGCCAATAAAATAAATTGATGATAATTGAAGAAATCAACCCAGGGTTCTTACTTGAGGCATAAATGATCAGGTTCAAATTATCCTATTTGGACACATTATGCAAAGACTCAGCTTTCTGAAAAAGGCTTTAATGAACAGAATGGTACAAGGAAAGACAGTAATAGATCAAAATGGAGAAAACCTATCTATGCAGTTGTAGAGATTCTAAAATGTCCAGATGGCACATAATCGGTGGTGGGTTTCAAATAATTTAACAACCAGTTTGGCTGGATGGGCATGGCTGACTGGGTCATGTGGGTGTGTCATGTGGGCATGGCCAACTTTACATCACTCATGTGGGTGGTGCTTGTATGGGACAGGCAGGGTTGGGGAGGGAATCCAGGGGTATCCAGTGGGGGTGGCCGGAGGGGGGGCAGGAGGAAAAAAGAAAGACACAACGTGTGTGTGTGTGTGTGTGTGTGTGTGTGTGTGTGTGTGAGAGAGAGAGAGAGAGAGAGAGAGAGAGAGAGAGGGGGGGGCACATACTGCTGCCAGCCCGGATATAACTCTCCAAGTTTGGATCGCATCTCTCTCTCTCTCTCTCTCTCTCTCTCTCTCTCTCTCACACACACACACACACACACACACACACACACACACACACACACACACACACACACACAGAGGTTAGATCAGATCTCTCTCTCTCTCTCTCTCTCCCTCCCTCCCTCCCTCCCTCTCTCTCTCTCTCTCACTCCCTGCTTTAGGCCCGGCATGCTGCCTGGCTTCCCTCCTCCGCGGTCTCCGCGGTGCTCACTCACACTCTCACTCACCAGTCTAGCTTGACGCAGGTGGAACGGCAGCGTTATCACACAGAAACAGCAGCACACAGGAATGCCACCCCCTTTTCCCTTTCCCTCCCTGCTGCTGGGCAATCCCATGCAAAGAGCACACAGGAACGCTGCCCCCTTCTCCTTCCCCATGCAAAGAAGGGGGCTAGCAGGGAGGGGAGAGTGTGAGGTTGCTGTTTGTGGGGCAAGGGGACCCAGGAAACATCTGGGTCCAGCTCACCCAGCTTCTCTTCCTCTCACAACTTTCCAAGCCAAAGTGGCGGAAACCGAGGGCTGCCTTTCACACCACCAGCTGGTGCAACTGTACCATGACAAAGGCAGAACGGGCAGCACAAAGGCAAGTTGTGCTTCTCTCCTGCTGCACACTAAGGCTTCGGCCATCGCTACCACCGCTTTGGCCCACCTGCGCCACACACACCCTTTGCAGCCACAGCACCATTATCTCTAGGTGTGGCTCATCTCAAAAATTGCGTGGCAAGAGAAAAGGCAGCCACGTGTGCTGCTGCTGCCATTCCAGATGGTTGCCTCCTGAGCAAAGGGGAATAAAGAGGCCAGCCAGCAGGCAAAGGTTCACTCACTTGCTTTGTGCTCCCGCCTCCGCTGCCTTTTCTCTTCCCGATTCCCCTCGTCTCGCAGCCAGCTTTCTCATTTAGGGAGCTGCTGCACTCTCAAAGATTGGGGGGGCCATGCAGCAAGGGAAAAGGCAAGAGCTGCAAGAGCTGAGGTGGGAGAACAAAGCAAGCAATGCTTTGGCCTGCCGGCTGGCCTCTTTATTCCCCCTCACTCCTGAGGCAGCCAGGTAGCACAACACGAGGCCGCGGAGGCTTTATAGTTTTTCTGGGATATAGGAGCATTCTGCTGCTGTCATTCCAGAAGGCAGAGGGCGGCTGGGAGGCCAGACACTCCCACAACCTGACTGGGCAGGTGGGTAGGTGGTGGAGGGCGATCATTCCTTCGCTCGCAATCCCTGGGGGATTGGCCAGGAGCGCCTGGTGGGCTTGGCCTAGGCTGACTGGCTCATGCTGTGGCAAGGATCACTACCCGGGGGGGGGGTACCGCCAAACCTGGATGCAGCAGGCTTCCCTCACCCAGGTGGCTCCAAAATTAAATGCAGAAAGTGGCACACCGTGAGAGGGAGATTCACTCTGGACCTGCCTGTTTGGCCAAAGAGCCACCTCGGGGGCAACATGGCAAGGCTTGACCTCCTTTCGGGCCCAGCTCTCAGCTGCCACCTGCTCACCCTCCCCTCCACCTCGGGTCCTGCATCCAACCCACGACAGGGTAACTCAGTGCTTTTGGATGGCAGGTGAGTGACTCTCGGGGAGAGTGCCATGCTAGGGCCCTGAATGCCCATCCCAGGCGCTTTGTCTTGGGCTTCCCAGCCATAGGTTGCGCGTAACCTGAGAGCTGGGCTGGGCCCGAAAGGTGGCCAAGCCTCGTTGTGTTCCCCCCTCTGCAGCCCTTTGGACAAACATGGCAGGCCACAGGCCGGATAAATTGCTTCGACCCAGGGGGGTGTAGTTTGAGGCCAGGGTTTATAGGCAAGCGTGGGCAGCAAACTTATATTTCCCAGGGGGAATGCATGCAACTTACTTACCTAAAACAGCAACTTACTTACCTAAAACTAGGGAGCGGCGAAGGCTTGGGAGTGAGGAAGCCGGAGAGCAGCTCTGCCACAGACACCATGTGGTCTAGGGCCTAGGCAAGCTGCAACGGCTGGTGAGCAAGGCAAGCGAGTGGCCAAAGCACACAAGGCAAGAAAAGAAGTGGCTGTAAGAGGTGGCGTGGGTGGGAAGGGCCATCCACTGGTGGGATTTGCTGGTTCGCTGAACTGCGCAGAATCTTAACAACCGGTTCGCCCGAACTGGTCTGAACCAGCTGAAGCCCACCTCTGCACATAACCAATACAATCAATCTACTACTACTTCTTCTCTGCTTCTTCTTCTTCTTCTTTTTTTGGGGGGGTATTGCTTTCTTTAATAATCAGGTATTGCATAAAGTAACTCTGGAATATATTTTTACATTGCCTATTTTTAGATGAATACTTTCTAGGTGTCCACTTCAAAACTTTATAGATTAAATCTAAAACCGTTCAAGCCATGTTTTTCAACTCAAGTGCTTGATTTTATCTAGTTGTAAATTATGAATAATAATATTTCCAAACATATTGTATTTTCTATTCAGTCTTTTGTTCAGTGATTTCTATACATGCAGAAGTCTCAAATGCATTTCATGTTGGTTTGTTTTTCCCCTTCAAATATTATTCTAAAGATCTCTTTCTTAATTTTCTTCTGGGAACTATTTATCATTATTTTAAACCAAATAGCTAAGCAACAATAGATGCTTCTGTGACACACAAACATGGATTTTTCCTTCTGAAAGCAATGATCTATCCAAAATCTTCACACTTTGTAGAAAAATAACATATTATGACACTACAACTAATGTTAGATAAATGGAGATTTAGAATTCACCATCCTGTCTGAGACAAGACATATATCAGGACATCTAATCTCCATTTTACTTTCTCCTGACCAGAAGACTTTACTGGTCCTACCACTAGTCACAATGGAGTAGTGGGAATACTTAAAAATACGAGAAGTGATTCTTGACAGCTATCCTATCAAGCCCTTCACATCAAGGAATAAAAAACAAAGCCAGAATTACACAGTCTTCTATAAAGTCATTTTAATATCAGAATTAGAGGTAAGACCCAGAATCCTAACAGCCCTAATTAATAACTTATGACTTATGTTCCTTCTGCTTGGGCTTTTGGAATGAACACATTCTCTTAATTGTTTATATCTACTATCCTCTGTGATTTTTCTTAGGTGGCATATTTTTGGATGCAGTACAGAATGTAGTGTGTTGAATTTTTAAAGTTAGTTGCCACTTTGATTCCTCTTGTATGTACTTCTCTGTCATTCTCAAAATATGACCATCAAATCTAACATATTTTGATTCTCCAAACATTTCAAATGTCTTGTAATGTTATATAATGCATGAATCTTCTCAAAATTATCCTTCTTATATATTTCATTTGCACCTTCACCAAAATTTCTACAAATGTCAATGTTTTACAATTAGTTTACAAATAAATTATAGTGAAACCCTTCTATGGTGCTTTTTAATAAAATATGAATTCATGAAATTCAAAGCTCAGAAATTGAAAGCACTTTTACAATGTTAATTTTCACAGCTGAATCAAATCAACTTGTAAATTATTTTGTCATAAATTAAACATGAATTATATTCTCCTAACATGACCCTACTATCTGTACATCTAATTTTCATTACTTCTTGATATTAGAAAGACAAAAGAAAATTTGAATTCTGGAATGCATTTAAAAGAAATATTTTCTTTTTAAAAAGGTACATAATCCTTTTAATTGTAAAGCCTATTCCATTTTACACTGATTGCTAACTATGAGTTGTGAACCAGCTGCAATTGTTTATAAAAGCCATGAGTAGTTCTGATCTGTGTCCATTTATTTATACATCAATCTCACCTATTTTTGCATCCTAAAAATCAGTACAAAAGATATTTTAATACTATGAATGTATAAATAGAATTTAATATATTCATGTAAAATATGCATTCTAATTATTTTTCAAGCAATGCATCAACACCAGGCAGTCCCTGGAAACCTAGCAATAGCTCTAGAGCAGGGATGTCAAACTTGTGGCATCATGTTTTTGTCACGTCGTATCACGACTTCCCCCCCTTCACTAAAATGGGGGTGGGCGTGGCCAGTGGGTGACGCATCCGGCCCACGGGCCACATGTTTGACACCCCTGCTCTAGAGAAACCCTATATCACTCTTAATAAAACACAAAAATTAAAAAAAGAATAAAATGGCACCTGTGGACCAAAAAATATCACTAAACTGTCACATATTATGAAAATTAGGGGGATATTTTAAGTATCAAATAGTGTATCATATAATTTGGAAAACCAAAATTTTGAAAAAACAAAGTCTTCAACAAAACAATGCACATTAGCCAGGGAATTTATTTCATTCTGAAATGCAGACCAAATGAAACCTGCAAACATCACTTTACCTCTTATGTACTGTAATTCAGAACTCAGAATCTCTGGCTCAAATATTATCCTTATGTTCTTTTCATTGTGGGAGGAGAGATTATGATTGCCTGTCATATTCACTTAGAGAAGAAATATTAGGGTTGTTTAAAATTCAGTGCAGGTAATATGGATGGTATCAATGAATTATTCAGAGTTCTAGGAACTAATTCCTAAATTATCTATGTAATAATAGGCATACACAAACACAGACTCATATACATATACATAAATATTTAATTACATAGTGCTTCCTCACACTTTTCCTGAGATGGGTCAGGCTTAGAAAGATGTATAGGTCAGTCAAAGAACTTCTATGGCTAAGGATGGACTTGAATCTTGACTTCCCAGTTATCAGTCAAATACCTTAACCACCTTACCACATTGTCTTTATGATATATAATAATCTGTGCCCAAAAAAAGCACAAAATAAGAGATATTGCATCATCTGTCTCTTGCCAGGGGTCTACCATCTGACCATGCTGACTCTTAACCTACCAACTGAGAAAGATACATCTAGTTGGTATGGTGGGAAATGATCATGATTTCCCCCATTTCCCCCTCTGAACCTTAACCAAAGTATTGGATGCACGTATTAAAAAAATACTAATACTTTACTGTATTAATACCATCTTAAAATACATTAACACATACAGTTTTTACAATAATACTTCATATCATGAAGAAGTAATATAATTAATACTAGTATTTTTCTATTTTAATGCTACATTTATCTTTCTTCTATCTATTGCAGTTAATATACAGTATTTCTATACAGTATAGAAAATCAGACCTTATATCCTACAATTCCAAACTTTCTGAATTATGAGGGGAAATAAAGCATTTTCACCAGGTTTTAATATTTCTTTTTCATTTCTTAGATGAAAGCATGAAGAAAAATTTCATCAAATGTTCATCACTATTGAACTCTCGTTTTATTAGATTGTTTGAGAAATTGGGCAATTAGTGATTATAAAGAAACCAGGGAAAGAAAATTCCTATTGTTTAGATTTTAGAAGCAAGTATAGATTGCTGTAACTGAGTACAGATTCTAAGCCTTACAATGTAAACATTTAAACAATACAATCTAAATTTTTGTATGCAATTTAGTGTACTTTAAACTCAACTTTATTGATGAAACCAAAGGGTTTAAAAAGTATCATGAAGTGGATAAGTAAAGAACTCTGAGCGTAAGTCAATCAGCTCAAGGAGGAAAATAAATCTTCACTTGGTGATATGATTGGGTTAGGGTTAGGGTTATGCTGCTGAATTAAGACTGAGAGGAGGATGTTAAAGGATTTTTGAAGAAAGATAGAGAGGAAACTGGGAGCATAAAATACCTCCATTTTTTCCTAAAAGGAGGCAGATTCTGCATTTGGCAATACATGTATTTGCTTTAGATAACCATCCATTGGTACAAGCTTCTACTTCAATTAATTTGCTAGATAAACTGCCTCTATTCCCAATTGGAAGCAAATAATTGCAGTAAATTAAACTTTCCCTTCCACAAATGAAGATAACAGATATGGAATAAAGAGATGAAAAGGACTGGGAAAATGAGTGATTTATTAATAGAATGGCAATAGACTGACATATAGCAGGGACTAAAATTTGGGCTTTGATTAGGTAATGCTGGTCTTTAAAAGATACATTAGTGACATTTTTCAGCAGGATGAATGCCACCCATATTCAAATTGGCCTGGTCTACTAAAGTGAGATTTCAAGCAAAACCCACATGCAGTTCTAGATTGTTACTATATATCACATATACTTTTACTATGAAATATCAAATTTGTGAACCATGTGGTGAAAATATTTCAGAGTATTTAATTTTAATTCCTTCATAAACAACAGGGGCATCTTCTCAAGCCTCAAACAGGTAACTTGGGAAAATTATTAATATTTTTCTACTCTCTTCTCCATAAAATGTTAGGATATATGATATTTTAGATCATATGATCTTTTATTAGGTAACAGCTATAAAATTATTGGCTACCCTATCAATAAATGAAACAACTATCCTTCAAATAAATGATCTAATTCTTCCCAAAGTGAATAAGATGATAGTTTTGATGAAAACAGTGATATCTATATTGCCTGACTAATAGAACTTTTGTTAGCATAGATTATTCCCCCCCCCCCCCTCAGTTGTGTCTGGTTTTGGAGACTGCCATAATCAGTCCCTGCAGTTTTCTTCTCAAGGTTTTTTTTTTCAGATGTGGTTTGCCATTGTCTTCTTCCTAGGGTTGAGAGAAAGTGACTAGCCAAAGGTCTCTCAACTAGTTTTGTGCCTAACGTGGGACTACAACTCATAGTTTCCTGGCTTTTAGCCTTATGCCTTAACCACTGCACCAAACTGGCTAATGTTTAATCAACTTAAAAGCCATTATAATGTAAAACCCCTTACATTTTCCATGTGTGCTGCTATCATATTAGAATCTAGACTGTTTACATAGCTTTCATAAAAGAAAACAGAGTGAGGGTTAATCAGACTTTAGGTTAGAGCCATGGTGGCGCAGAAACTAGAATGCAGTATTGCAGGCTAACTCTGCCCACAGTCAGAATTTTGATCCTGACTGGCTCAAGGTTGACTCAGCTTTCTATCCTTCCAAGGTTGGCAAATGAGGACCCAGATTGTTGGAGCAATATGCTGACATTTGTAAATATCTCAGAGAGTGCTGTAAACCACTATGGAGCAGTATATAAGTCTAAGTGCTATTGCTATTGCTATTAGAAGCTGTTCCATAGTGATGGAGTTATTACACAAAGGACAATGTGATGAATTCCCTCACAGGTAAGAACCAGCAGCTTCCCATCCCTGGACAGACCATATAGATGGCAAAATCCTGTGACAGCAATGGTGCAAGCCATTGGTGAAATCAATTTTTTTTTTACTACCGGTTCTGTGGGCATGGCTTAGTGGGCGTGGCAGAGGAAGGATACTGCAAAATCTCCATTCCCACCCCACTCCAGGGGAAGGATACTGCAAAATCCCCATTCCCTCCCCACTCCTGGAGGAAAGACATTGCAAAAGCTCCATTCCCTCCCCACTCTGGGGCCAGCCAGAGGTGGTATTTGCCAGTTCTCCAAACTACTCAAAATTTCCGCTACCAGTTCTCCAGAACCTGTTAGAATCTGCTGGATTTCATCCCTGGTGCAAACTATATTAGGCATTATAAGTACATAATTATCAGTTTGAATAGGGCTCAGAGATTTGGTTACATCCAGTTCAACCCACACAAAGTGTATTTAAATCTGTGCCAGTTGCAGTTTCTGAGTCATCTCGAATGCCCGTTTTGCTCAGCAAATTGCAATAATATAATTAGGAGTTGACAGAGATATTAATCACTGTACTTCTCCTCTTTGTCCAGAAAAGGATGCAACTGATACACGTAGCAGAACTCACTGAAGGAACTAACCAAGAATGCTACCATAAACAGTATATAAGATAAACTAATAGGGTTTCTGCCCCATGTCAGGCCTAAAACCAGTCTGAAAGGGATCCAGAATTTAATCTATAACAGTATATAGTAACAATAGTTAAAACCCAACCACAATCTTATCCAAACTGTGTATATTGGAGACTGTCAATAATTGTAAAAATTACGAATTTAAAATGTATAGAATTTAAGCACTGCTCTTTGAAGAGGTGCGCATCACTACTCTTTTAGTGCAGTGACAGCATTCTTCCTCTGAATGATGTATTCATTATCATGAGTACCAATGTCCCTTGTCTAGCACCCCCTAATCTATCTCAAAGATGAAACTGTCTGTTATGCAGAGCCTAGGAGTATTAGTCGTGACTTCAACAAAAGGTCAACATGGAGGCAGTTACTGGATTACATAGGCATGGTACACGATTGGAACTCACCAGGATGTCCCTAGTCCTTATTCATTTACAGAAAATTATGTGATGTAGCTCAATTAATTAATTAATTTAAGCCTGTAGCTTAAATAATTTGTAATGTTATTGCTACTAAATAAAAGAAGAAATGAACAACCACCAGTAATGTATGAAATTTTGTTTTAAAGGATGATTAATTCATTAACATATGTTATGTTATAAATCAAATAGAAACAGATATAAATGTTCTTAAATAAATAACATAATTATTTGAAGAAATAATAGTACTGGTGATATAAAATTAAACTAAGAGTTTTAAAATAAAAGAACAGTTATATAATCACTACTTCTTGCTTCTGAGCTTCAGTTTAAGAATTGTTAAAGGATATATG